>VYZP01026477.1:0-37511 GCA_013400635.1 Hypocryptadius cinnamomeus
TGAGGCTCGGCCGTTCTCCCGCAGCCGCCGACCTTCCCGGAAACTCGAAACATTCTCCACGGAAGGAACAAATGAGCGGGGTAGAGCAGCCGGCATCCCGGCGGGGGCACGGCGTGGCTCCGGCCGCCCGGAGCAGTTGCTCGCTGCCCGGCTCCCGGGCGGGCGGTGGCTGCGCTCCGGTAACGTTTCCCTGCTCGCATCCCTGCCCGGCACCGGGCGAGCGCCGCTCGCGGGAGCCCGAGCGGAGCCGGGGCCGGGCAGGGTGTGGCGGAGCTGCTCCCGCCTCAG
Organism: Hypocryptadius cinnamomeus; assembly: GCA_013400635.1. Taxonomy (NCBI): domain Eukaryota; kingdom Metazoa; phylum Chordata; class Aves; order Passeriformes; family Zosteropidae; genus Hypocryptadius; species Hypocryptadius cinnamomeus. The sequence continues at coordinate 289 of VYZP01026477.1, forward strand.
ACGTGGCCGTGACACGGCCGGGGCTCCGGGCGGCTCGGCTTGCCCTTGTCAAGACAGGCTTTCTGCACATCCCGAAGTTGCGTTACAGCTCCGAGCGCTGCTGGGTGTGATCCACCCTGCTGTGCACAGCGCTGACGTTCGCTTTGGAGGAATTCTTCCTTCTTTGCCGGTGCTTGCACGGGTGCCTCAAAGCACTTCATGGAGAAAGCTCGGTGTATTTAGCCCTCTCTCACAGGTGGAGATGGTCAACTCCTTAACTTCTTCAATTTCGACCACAAGTCTGTGTCCCCACTGAGGCTCAGGGGTCCCTGTCTCTAGTGCTGCTTTCATGCTGGTTTCCCCCAGTTCTAATATACCTTGAGTTAATTGTTTTAAGTGACAGTGACTCATGGGAGGAATCTGACTCTGCCTGAATGAGCAACTCATTCTAGTAACTTGAATTTTCCAAGTAAGCTGGCTTGAGCTGCATTCTTGTCGTTGGGAGGATTGCAGAGGAAAAGTGGTTCTGAGATACAATACAGAGATTATTCTGGTATGTAATCTCTCTCTGACAGTTGCTTGGGGCAGAAGGCTCTTCCAGAACTACTTGTGGATGGCAGCTGCTTAGTTTTTAAAAGTGACAAATGAGAAAATTTGCTTGGTTGGTGGGACAAGCCATGAAAACAGAACCACATCTTAGAGTACTTGGGAAGAAAGGCATTTTTCTTTCATCCCCTTTTGGAGCAATAGACTATTGCCAGTTGTCAGCACCTTTTCAAAACTTTTAGAAACTGCCTGAGGCTTATGGAACTGATGAGTTCTTAATTTTCACAGTAGGCCCTGATATGGCAACCACTGTCATAACACTTCAGGGGTTTTCGTTTTGATAGTGGATATAATCCTGTGTTCTAGGGAGGGGCTGTGTAAATATGAATTTTATGTTCTGCCTGGCAAGGACCAATGGAGTGCTACACTGAACACATGTTCTAATTTTTCGTGGTATAAAGGTTCTGTCATAAAGGATAGATTTATTTTTATATAGATTTATTTTTAAAGAGAAAAAAAAAGGTGTGGATCATAACACACTAAGGAGTGAGAGATCCCGTGTGAGTCAGTATCCACAGTGTTTCATTTCTGTTCTCTTCTGCATAATTAATAGTGAAGAAAGTTGTGATTTACAGTACCTCTTCAGGATTTATAATAACTGTAAAAGAACTTACATAGATCCTGACAAAATGAGTCAAGCCTTTTTTTTTTATTTTATTTGATCTAACCCCACTGGAGGAAGACCAGTAAAAACCTGGAGTCTAAGAATGCTTTATAACATTAAATATAGTGTTTCTTTCTGTGAATAATCTCAAACTCTATGGATGCCTTTACGCAAAGCTAAGATAGTCTTAGTCTTGTTCAGATATTTGGGATTTTTCTGTTTGTAGTGTCATGTTGCTTATTACTGCATTATGAACCACATGCTTTCTAGGAACAGGACAAATTCCTCTACCCCTGTCCAAAGGAACAGTCTGCTCCGAATGCAGGAAAAACAAACTGCAGCAGCTGCCACAGTCCCAGGGCAGTGTATAAAACACAGCTCTCAGTGCCTCTTCCCTTGGCTCCTACCTGGCAGCTGTGAATGGTTCCAGCATGGAAAGTATTGAGGAGCACTGGGCTGCAGCACTTTGCCTCCCAGTTCAAAGGACTGATGAGTGAGCACTATTCTCAGATAACCAGCAGTGCTTCTGGAGGACAAATGTGTGTTTGGGAGAAGCTGGAGCGTTACAGGTGCTGCAGAAAAGGAGGTGGAGGGAACTCAAGTGCAGATTTCTCTGGGGTTGCTCTGTCCCACAGCCCTTTGTAAGAGATGTAACTCAATCACTTGTCCTTTTACACAGGCTAAAGAACCATTTAGAAAGGCTGATTTGTGTGCTTCTAAAGTGTTACCGTGGGGAAAACCATCTGTGTTGTGCTTGGGGTTACCTCTATCAGTGGCAGCCAGAGGTGGTTAACTGGTGAGAACTGATCCAGATCGGAGCTGAGCAGGCCAAACAAGCAGGTGATTTGTGAGGAGCAGTTTCCCAGCCCAGCTCTCTGTGTGAGCACAGCAACATCTGCACAGAGGCAAGGAAGGCTAGGATCAGGTGGGCCCTTTGTGCTGGCATGAAGTGATTGCAATTATGGCATGTGTGTGTCTCCTGTCAGGGCTTTTCCTGTGTTAAACGCTGCTTTACTGCTGTGGAACCGGCTCCTGAGTGATGTGGTTGGCTCTGCCTAGGATTGCTATCCCTGGCTTCTCCAGAAACCATCCATCCACCCTGCTGTCAGCTCTAGTGGGTGAGGTTTGCATGCCTTGTCTTCCTCTGAGATTGTAGCACAGTTCTTTCTCTGCCTGGAGGGAGCCACTTGTGCTGTGCCTCTCTGTGCCTGGATTCAGGGATCTCTCTCTGCTGGAAAATATCCTGCTCTGTATTTTATGCCCTCCTCTGCATATTTCTTGTTGATGGGGTGGGTGACCAGCTCTTTCCAGAAAATATTCATAAAGATGTTAAGCAGGCAGCACAAGTCGCTGTGAAAGGCTAACAAGACTTGTTATGGCAGAAGGTTTGGAGTGGACAAATCTCAAGTAATTTGTTGTAACTGAGTCATGTTCTGTGGGGGTGGAAATGTTCTTTACAGCCCTGCCCTGCCTTATTTAAATATTTAAACATTTAAATACAGCAAGGAGCAGCAGGGCCAGTACCTTTTCTGTTGCTATATATCTCCAGTGTAGTCTGTTCTGTATTAAATTCCTGTACTGGAAGGCAGTAAAGGTTAGTATTTAGAACTCCTGTGGCATTCATGCATGCATGGATAGCTCTGCCTGGCAGCTTTTTTTCTTTAGGAAAGCATTTGGTCAGGTGCCAATGTCCAGCTTTCTTGGGACACTCTCAGCCCTTTAACCAGTACAGTGACCTTGGGCCAGCCTGGCCACCACCCTTCCTGTGATTCAGTTCAGCAGCTGATAATAAATGGACGTAGAATTTGACATTTTGGCAGTACCTTTGGAGTGTTTGCCCTCTGGGCTGGGAGGTACAGCAGGCTGCAGTCACTGAAAGCTCTGTCACTGAATGGGCAGTGTCATTGTTGGTGGTGAAGAATGTCGTGTCAAAATGTGTGGTGATATTTGCCAGGAAATGGAGAGTCCATGAATGACTAAAAAGTCCTCTGTGACACAGCTGTGATGGCACTCAGCCTGCAGGCTGGGCTCTGTCAGCTACAGCTGTGCCTTGAAATTTATGTTGGCAATTTCTTTTGAAGGCACTTTTCTAGTAAAATTTCACCACAGAGTTTGCTGTGAAGATGATGAAAAAGGTCTAGAGGGGAAGTCCTATAGAGAGCACCTGAGGTCACTTGGTTTGTTCAGTCTGGAGAAGAGGAGATTGAGGTCAGACCTCACTGGGGGCTTCACCTTCCTCATGAGGGGCAGCACCAACCTCTGCCCTGTGACAGGGGGAGGGAACAGCTGGAGCTGTGCCAGGGCAGGTTTAGGTTGGATTTTAGGGAAAAGTTCTTCCCCCAGAGGGTGCTGGGCGCTGCCCAGGGTCCCCAGAGAATGGGCATGGCCCCAAGGCTGCCAGAGCTCCAGGAGTGTTTGGACAGCACTGCCAGGGATGCCCAGGGTGGGGTTGTTGGGGTGGCTGTGCAGGGCCAGGAGTTGATCCCTGTGGGTCCCTCCAGCTCAGGATACTCTGGGATCTGACTCTGTATTTCCTTTCGGTGTTCTGGTGCCTGACCAGAGATTTCCCCCTTACAAAAGGTAACACAGAGATGTGCTCCTACCCTGGGACAGTGCACACTGGAGCAGGAAAACAGCCTTTGGAGGGGGTTGGAGGCTGCAGGGAAACCTCGGTGCCCTAGCAGCTGAGTTTCATTAGGCAGAGTGATCCTGGTGCCTTCTGCCAGCTGACAATCACCAGGTGTGTTTGGCCATTTTGCTAATGAAGAGGGGGATTATGGAAGGAGCTGTAATTCAACTAGGGAGCGGTGTTTGTCAGAGGATTTTATTGAACTTGCAATTGCATTTTTCTTCATTACCATATACTCAATATTTTATGGTTGTCTTTATGTCTGTTTTCATTGTCACCTGATGCCTGGTCTAGATGGGCTATTCCTATCCAGGAAAGAATCAGCTTTACTTCAGCATTATAATGACAAACTGAGAACAGAAAAAAGGGTAAACTCAGCTTTCACACTGCACATATTGTTCATGGCTGAAGGGTCCAGTTAAGTCAATGTCCAATTATATAATGAAGAGATAGTGATCTGTTTAGCTTTTTAGAAAATTAAATTCCACTGAAACAATATAACTGGGACTATAGAAGTAGGAGGAAAACTATTTTCCATTCTGAAGCAGGCCTTTGTATAGAGTTGAGTTTTTTTAAACTCACTAACAGTAACTAATAACTTGTACATTATACAGCCCACACTGAGTCATTGTTTACTCAGGGAAATGACTTTCAACAGCCAGACTTGTTTGTGAAGTTTAATAATTAAAATATGCAGTTCTGTGCTTTACAAGGCTGCACACTATAACCAACATTTTGGAAAAAACAAAACCTGGTGCATATTTGCAACACTACACAGCACTGCATTGCAAATGCTGCTGCAGCTCAGGTTTTGATCTGCAGTAAAAGCTGGTGAGTCCAATGGTGTGGTTTGGAGACAGGGAAGATTATTGCACAAATTAGTGTTGGGCTTTTCTAGAGTTTTATTGAACCTTCCAATTAGAGACGAGGAAGCCTTGTTCTGTGTCCACACACCTTGTTTTAAATAACAGGTTGTCTTCCACTCTTAGGACTTTTGGAGTCTGTTTGAAATTGCCTCTTGTTCTTCTTGGGAGGGAAAGCCACACCTTTGCACCAGGCAGCCAGGAATTCTCTCCTGACAGAACTGGAACTCAGACAGAAAAGCAGATGTTTCTTTTGCCTCCTTTGAGTGAGCTCTGGAGTTCAGTTGTGAGCTTTTCTGCCTTTTCCTGACTCATGATCTGCTGTTCTGTGTTAGCATGGGATTTTCTCACAGATGTTACAGGAAACTTCCCTCCCCACCCATTACTCCTGTAAAAGTTTTAACAACAGCCAGGGTTTGTGTCCCTGGTTGGTTTCGGGGTTCTGAATAAACAACCAAGTGCAACAACCAGCAGAGCACCCATCACATTTCTCAAGTAAACCAAGTGCTTAATTTTAAACAGTGTATTCAAAAAGTTTATTTTTGATTTTTCCCAAAATTACAAGCTTCTTTGGACACAATTTTTTTGGAAAACAGAAAGGAAAACTTCGTCTTGTAATGAAGGCAAATACAAAATATGTGACTTGCAAAATCCTCATTTTATTTGTGCATGGATTTGTTTGCTCTTACAAGTGGGGGATGGGATCAAAAGCAAGTTCTGCAGAAAAGTACAGAGTGTGTTTTTGTGTGTGCCCAACCATAGCACTCTGTGGGAATGCAGATTATATTTAATTTTGCTGATCTTCTGTCCAGGAATCTGGTGGATAGAACCTGGAAACAGCAGTTTATGGAGCTATCAGCAAAGCTTAGAGCATCAACTTTTACCATCCCAGAAATTCTCATTTTCTACTTTTATAATTCCATTAAAACATCTGTACAGTGCTGTGATAATCCTAGCAGGATTGGAATTACTGAGAGAACCACCAGGTTCTGACTGCAAGGTGTCAGGACGAACATGGGTTATTTCTGGTCTGCTGGGGTGTAGGAAAAGTGTGGATGGACATACCAAGGTGAAATGTGGTTGTTTGGAAAGGGAATTTACAAATTCATAACCTTGAGGAGGTTTGAATATTCTGTGCTGGTCTGAGAGAAAACCAGAGGCTGAAAACCCAAAGGAAAAGTGGAGGCTGAGAAAGGGTGGGAGACCAATAGAAAAAGCAGAAACTGGAAAGGAGGGGGAGGCCAAAATGTGTGGGAGGTCAGCAAGGAAAGTAGAGGCCAGAAAGTGGAGGCTGGAAAAGTTAGATGGAGATAAAGATGTGTGGGAGGCAGAAAAGGAGGTGAGGCCAAAATAAGCCCATATCAGAGATCTGATCAATCTCATTTTGCTCTGTTGGCCTCCACATCCTCCTGAAGAAGGGGACTCTCAGACTATTCAGCTGAAGAAAATTAAAGCTCAGCTTCATGGAATAACTTGGGGACAAATGCCCATTGTCTTGGCTCTTGTAGTACTTCAGTTGGAGCTTAGTTTCAGCACGTAAAAATCTGGTTTCCAGCAGAAAGCATCTCTGTAAATTGAGTCTTGATTGTAAAAGTAGTGCAGATGAGCTGTAGTGCTGTCAGTTCAATACCTTAAAATATTGTCATTTAAGATCACCAAAGAGGTGTCCCCTAAACCCACAGAAGAAACAGCACTCTCATGACTGCTTTTGCAGGGATTTGAGAAAGCCAGGAGGAATTTGGGATCATTTATGGAAGAGGTATTTCCAAACCAGGTGTGTTAAAGTCCCTTAGAACTTTTAAGAAAAACAACATAATGAAGAAGCACAGTGTCTTTTTTCTTTGCCTGATATAATTAAAGAATAGAAGGGCTCGTGGTTATGAGCCATTTACATATTAGGGTAAAGCTTTCAGATGTTATTTGACTCAAATATAAACTAATCTGATTTGAGGTATTTGTGTCTTGATACAAGGAAGAAGCAGAAAGGAAAGGAGAGTAAAAAAAAGAGATGAGCTGCATTTCCTGGAGAGGAAAGCAGGGCATGGCTGGTGCTGGCAGCCTGGCAGGTAGTGAGTGCTGGGAGGGAGTGAGGACTTCCCTGCTGCCCTGGCAGACTGGTCATGAGGGCTCCATGTGAAGAGGAAATGTTGCAAGAGATGTGATGTTCTGTATGCAAAAAAAACTTGTGTTGTGCAGGAGGCTGTTTGATCTCTCTCTTCGAACTGAAACCTGAGTGGTTGCCAAGCGTCTGCTCTGAATTTCCGGATCTAGGTGGGGACAGGCGAGTTCCAACTGTAACCTGAATGTGTTGAACTGGCAGCTGCTGGTGTCCAAACCACTTGCACTGGGAGGAAAATTCCACAAAGTGGCTCCGTGTAGGATGAGAATGTGAGCTATGTCCAGGCTCACGGCCATGGAACTCAAAGCTGTGCTCCTGTAACTGTTTATTTTTCTCTGGAGGCTTCAGTGAAGTTGGCTGTTTGTCACTGAGTGCAGCTTTGCTGGAATGCTGCCTGCCTGCCATCAGAATAAGGGAGCACCTGTGAAAGGATTGTGGTGTCACCTGAGAGGAAGGAAATCAGTGTTGCTGCAGGGTGAGTGTACATATCTGGGAAGAATTTGTACGAGCCAGTTATTGCCTTCCAAGGAAAAATTAGGTTGTGACAAAATGTTTTATTTTGGAAAGGTAAATTCTGGTGTAGCTGTCAGCTTGGTACCTGGCTGTTTTGAGCAGTGAATATCTCTGTGCTGAACTCTTAAAAGTGCTTTTCAGGCTACACTTGTACTGGTCTCAAATTATCTTAATTGCAAACCACTTATCTGAACTGATGAGTAGTTAACACAAATGTGACACGGTGCTCGTTAGAGTAGAAAATCAATCAGTGTTTAGTGTGGGCTGGATTGACATTTCTGGATTGATAGGGGATGGGGAGGTTCATTTGGGTCAATAAATGGCTCAGTGATGAGTGTGTGGAGTGAGCTGCTCTTCTCTGTGTGCTGGCAACCAAAACCCACCAGCATCAGCCCTCATTTCTAAGGCCAAAAAGTGTCAGTTTTTGCAATTTTTGGGAGTAGCAGAGGAATGCTGGGACAGGGTCCCCATGTGCCAGATTAGGTGATTTATGGTGCTGCTCCCCTGCTCCTGGAGCACTGCAGCTGACAGGCTGCACCCCTGGTGGCACTGCTGGGCTTGTCCCCTGGGCTGCTGGGGGTGATACTGTCCTTGTGTCACTTCTCCAGGATTTCAGTGCTCAGGGCATGAGGGTGTGCAGATGAACAAGCAGCCAGGGCATCTTGGAGCTTCATCCATGTCACTTCCATGAAATGCCCTTTCTTTTGTATTCCCCCAGTATCTAAGATAAGCTTATCCTGATATAATTTCTGTTTAGAATCATAGAATGGTCTGGGTTGGAAGGGACTTAAAGATCATCTTGTTCCACCTTTCACTGAACCAATTTAAATTGGTTTCACTGTAGTTCTCCACTCCCTGCCTTGTACTTGCATCCACTTGACCCTTTGATTAACCCTTTGAAACAAAGTTGGGAGAGCAGTGATGACAAAAACAACATTTTCTGTTTGTTTAGTTCCCTGAACAGTCTGCTCAGAGCTGAATGGATCTTAGTCCCAGTCCAGAGGGGGAGAGGGCCAGGACAGGCACAGCTGGGACAGAGGCTGTGTCACAGTAACATCAGCTGACAGCAGCCTGGGACTGCCCTGTGGCACCTCAGAGGACATTTTCTGTGCCCTTTTCACCTTGGACAAGTGTCTGTAGTGTAATGATGTGGGAACGATGGCTTGTGTGGCTGTTCTTTTCTTACACTGCTGTGTTTTGATCCTTGAAGTCAGTGCTAGTGAGAAGTTTGTTTGCTAGAAGTTTCTGCAGTCACACTGGGGGACTTTTGTGCTCTGATGTGTGGGCTGATTGGCACCAAAACCTCCCAGCATGTGGATGTGGAGCTAGGCCAGCTGTTTGGGACATAAATGGTAATTAGTTGTTTTCTAAATGTTGGCTTTATCAAGATTTACAAACAGAATGGGCCATCTCCACTCCACTGCTCACAATGAGCATTCCCAAGCTCCAGCAGTCCCAGATCCTGAGCAGTGCAGGAGCACCTGCCCCCGAGTCCTGCACTGCTGGTGCCCTGTAATGTGCTATCAGATCAGGCAGAGAGACACTGATAAATCCTTCCAAGCTGCACACACTTGGACACAGAGCCAGGAAAAGCTGCTGCCCGTTCTGCCTCTTGCCAAAGCATCCTTAGAGTGGCTGGCATCCAAAGCAGGGAGAAGAGCCCAAGGCACAGGGGTCCAGCTGGGCACTGGTGTCTGGAATATTTTGCTCCCCTCCCCTTCCCAGAGCATTGTTTTCCATGGATATGGAGTTTGGGTGAGCCAGTGCACTGAGGGTCAGGATGGGGAATACCCAGGTGAGGATGCAGAGATTCCCACTTCTGCCCTGCTTTTCACCAGGTGTAAAGATCCAAGGAACCTTTGAGCCCTGTGGGACTCTAACAAGGCATTTGTGGTGGGTGGTAGAACAAGGTGACTCTGTTGTGGTATCTGAGCATGCCATGAGAGACACAGGCAGAAAGGGTGAGGGAGAAGGAATTAATTCTGCTGCCAGAACCTTCCGTGCGAGAGGTCGGATGTGGCTCTGTGCCCACTCCGGGCATACGTGCAGGTTCCTGCAATTTGTTGCTGTCACCACCAACAGTGGCACACAGGAAAACAAAATTTAAGAATGCCATCCTGCAACAGAGACCTCAAGAGGCTATTTCTAGATGGAATTGGAGCTCTGTGTGGTGTAGTGGACTGTAGGCTCATTGTGAGGGTAGAAAACAACCAGAAGTGGTTTGCACTGGAATTCTTTATGCTGTAGTAGGCAGCTGGATTAAAATGTTTTGGAGTTTTGCTCCTTTTTGATGCAGTGTGGGTGAAGAGGCTTCACAATCAGCTGTGTCCCAGCAGGTGAGCTGGAGTGGGTTAGCACTTGGAAAAGTGAATTTTGGAATAGTGGGGTTTAGCCCTGCAGGTACCTGCATGCAGCTGCTCCTGGGAGCCATCAGCTGTTGTGGAATTTGTCAGCTCACCAGACAAGTGCGTGCTGCCTCTCACACACCCCAGCAATTCTGAGAATGTGAAGGACTCTCAGATTCCAGTCCTGTATGGCCCTTCCCCTGCAGCTCTAGGGGCTGGTGGAAGCAGGAAAGGAGGTCAGGCTTGAAATCCAAAATTGGAGGAGAGGAATTTGTGGATGCACAGCAGATAATGCCCATCACTCACTGCACTTGGTCACTCCCGCTCCCCTGTTTTGTGGAAAGTCTGATTGAAGCAGCCGCTCCGCCCTGCCTGTCTGAGCCGTACATCCATGCACAAATGCCAGATTCTCTTCATTCCAGCCTGCTGACTTCAAGAAGGACTTGCTCTGACAAGCTGGAAATGAGGGCTGGCAGCTTCATCTGCAGCTCAAAGGCTTTATCTCTCTTAGACACTCTTCCTAACATTTCCCACAAACACTGCTCTGCTGGTAGGAGCTGTTGCACACACAGGATCCATCAGGCACTTATGAATAAAGCCTTACCTTGTGTAACTCTCCTCAGAACAGGCAAGGAGCACTTCACAAAGCACTTGGCACCAGGCCTGTGGCAGATCTGGCTCTCCTTGTGCTTCAGCCCCATTATCTGGGGAGCAGTAGGAAAAGTCAGCTCAGCCTTTGATTCTCCTGTCTCCCTACCAAGCACTGATGTTCTTTCCTCCACAAAAATCCTGTAGTCCAGCCTCCATCTCCCACTTGGACTGTTTCCATCAGCTGAAAGCTGGCAGCTTTCCATCACCTCCAGCTTCCACACCATATTCTGATAGTTCTCCACCTCAGCCTCTCTTTCCTCTCTGAGCTCCCACCTTCACTCCTGCCCCTCTGCTCCATGATGAGTTCTTTGACTTGCAGGATTGTTCTGGCCCCAGCAGCAGCTGCTGTTTCCCTGGTGTTGCCTCCCTGCTCCATGAGGGATGCCAGCTGTGTCCACCTGTTAGCTTGTTTTGCATGTGCCTCTAAGGCAGCTGCTTCTGCTGCATTTGCAGCCTTAAACCTGGAATATTCATATTCCCTGGCCTATCTCAAGCAATGGATGAACTCAACCTTCACTGAATGCTTTCCCAGGGTGAAATCTATTTGAGATGTAATAATGGTTCTAGAGAACCCCTGCCAGAAACTGCAAGATAGCCAAGTTCTTCTTTGATTGCTGTTTCAAAATCAGTATTAGAGCAAGTGTACTTTTGCATTCACGTATTTAACATGTGGAATGAGATAAGCTTAATGCAGTAAGGTGTGCACCCTCATATAAAAATTTATCATAAATCAAATTTGAGTCATCACCATGATTGTGACATGATTTCTGCTTAAAAGGGCATCTTTGATGTCATCACCATATTGCTTCACAAGCAGCTTGCTGGTGTTATTTTAGGTTGGGGAGGGTGTGTGCTTGTCTATAGCTTCTAAAAACCATCAGGCCAGTGTCAAATGTCTGCCCAGTGCTTCACTGATTGCACAAGTGGCTCTTAGCAGGCAAAATTCTCTTTTTTTTCCTTTTTTTTCTTTTTTTTTTTTTTTAATCTGATTTTTGAGGGAGGGCTGTTACCCCAGGGCTTTGGCTTATGGCCATGTAACCACCCCTGCTGAGCAGAAAGGGGATCCCAATGATATCTGCTCCAAAGGCTCTCGCCTGGCCATGGCACTGTGCTTCCTGGACGTTGTCTGAACTAAGACTTGTGAAACAAAAGCTCTAATTTCCCTTTGTGAAGCTTGATACAGAGCACACAGCTCTGGAGCAGCAGGATATGAGAATTAGAATCATTGGTGCAGTGAGGATTTTGAACAAGAAGCAGGCATGAAATACCCAAAGCATTTAACCTCTGTGTTTTATTCATCCTGGAGCAAGTGTAATTTAAAGTGGCACCTCTATAATTGATGAAGTATCTTTTTACCATTTGTTTAATTACCAGTTTCAGTGTCTAGAAAGCAGCAGATCAATAATTTACAGTGATGAACTTCCCTGTGTCTCTGTTTTTCTACTTCAGCCATGCAAACAACAGCTCCTGAAACAAACCCTCAAATATTGATGCTTTCCTTTAGGTAACATAAAAGAGCTCAACCTTCATTCCTGCCACAGGTGCACTCCCAACACCTCTGAAGCTGAGGGCAGAGCACTGGCCTTGGCAAGGCAGGGTTAATTTAGTGCTTGCCCTGCATTTTGTATCAGCTCTCAGCTTTTTGCAGCCTCCTCTCATTGTTGGAGTGATGAAGGCTGGGCTCCTGTTGTTGCTGTAACAGCAGATGCTGCTGCCCTGGCTTTAGGAGAGTTGTTAAAACAGAAAATTTATGGTAATGAACCAAAGCTGCTGCCTGTGGTTTATATGGATTTTGATAACAAATGTTGACTTTTCTATGTGAAATACCTATTCTGGAGAGTCTTGGATCTTTCTGTCAGGTTAGAGCTCAGATTCCCTCATGGTCCTGCAGCACCTCCCCAAGGGGAGGTCCTTGATCTGTCCAAGAGGAGCTACAGGACCTGCACCTGTCAAATCAGAGGGAAAAGTGTTTCCTTCCCAGAGGAATGAGCCTTCAGACAGTTCCTGTTGTGGTCCTGGCTGCCATGAACTGTGGGGTTTCCCACACAGCATCAGAGCAGAAGATCTAAAGACACCCAACTTCCATGAGATCTCCAAATCCAGGATTTCTAGCAGGATGATGAGCTCTGCTTTCAGTCTCCCAGTCTCACACCTCTGATTCTTCTCACTTTTTAGAGCCAAGACAAATATCTTATTTCTCCTGGACCTGCCTTTGAAAATGAGCAAAAAACTTAGTGACTGCATCCTTGGGCTTGGTATGAGAAATAAACAGGGAGTACATCCCTTTCCTGTCTCTTAGGAGTGCCAGTCCTCATCTCCTGTTGGAGAACAAGATGCTGTGGGACAGTTGGCATTTCTGTTAATGTCACAACTGTCAATTCCTTCAGGATCTCTTCTTTCAGCTGGAGCTCACAACCCAGAAGAAGGTTTTGTTTAGAAAATAGGTGTGAAGGGTCATGAGGAAGATTCCTGGGCTTGTTGTGTCAGCCTCAGCAGGGTTTGTGCAGTTTTGCAACCACCAAATGCAGGATTAGGAGTAAATCAGACAGCGAAAGAAAAAGGATTTGGACCTAACCACAGCTGGGGAATGAATGTTTCCATTCTCTGCAGAGACCCATGTTTATCCAGATGTGCAACACACATTCCTGAGAACCACAAAGGGATGGACTCCTTCATTGTTCTTTAGTGTCTCTGTTTCTGATTAAACTGATGTCTCTGATAATGCAGAAAGTTTTGCAAATGCAGAGGGCAGAACTGTGTAGTTCTCCTTAGGAGGGTGTTGAAACTGCCTTGGAGATGAGATATTGCTTGTAATCCAAGGGGGGGCTAAGTTGCAGGCCAATAATTTATTTATTTTTTAACATCAATGCCATCACTGCTTTTTTTACATTAAAAAAATCTTGATTTAAGGTGGTTTTGATCCAATTAGAATGTCAGTTTTTAAATTCTTGGAAAACAATATTCTGAATTGAGAATATTCTGAATTTGAGGGCAAGCTGATGCAGGTGGACATGGGATATCCTTCTGAAATGATGGCTGTATTTTCCAGGCAGCCTGGAACACTTTTGCCATCACAATGATGGCTCATCATTCCCTGTGGATGTTAAGTGATGCTGAATCTATTTTGGGACAGAAAAGATTCACCAAAGCATTAAAGCCTCCACGGGTGATATAGGAGGGGCTCTTTGGGGCACAGGCAGAGCAGCCAGAGGAGATGACCTCACACAATACCCTTCATCTGGTGCCTTTTCCCCTCGTTTTCAGCAGGAGCAGGGCAGGCAGGGGAAAGGGAAGCAGCTCAGACATCAGCTGCAATATCATCTGCCCACGTGCTCTGCTCACTGCCAGGGCCAGCCTCACTGCCTGGCTCCTCTCCTTCCCTCTGCAAACTGCTCAGCCCCTTCCTTTCAGCACAATCTGGAATTTCTACAGCTCATCCAATATTCTTATTTTGGGTTCATGATCTAGTTGTTGAAACTCTTTCCTTAAACTTTTCTTAGGGGGCTTGTGGCATCACAGTCAGTGTAAAGTGCTCTTTGTTGCCTTACAGAGAAGGGTTTGAAAAGTTCAGTCTCATGTGTGTCACTAATAGTTTTGTTAGAACTTATTTATAACTTTTCACTGCCCCAAAATAACTGCCTGCCTTAGGCCAACAAAGTCAGTTTGAAACACAGGAGAGAGGAAAAAGAAAAAAAAGAAGTTAAAAAAAAAAAAGAAGTGGAAGTACAAATTGTGCCTGTAAACTCTTCACTTATAAATCATCAAATTAAAAACTGCTCCACTTGTTTGAATGTCCAGAGCATTAAATGTGCTCCCAGAACCTAACTCCACTTGGGAACTTGGAGATTGCTACAGAATTGCTACGTTTGCTTTAAAGGAGGGCCACACCCAGAAGGAAAATAAGAATTTGTTACTCCCAGGTATCACCCAACACTTGCAGGTTGCTGACTTGGCTTTTTTCTCTAAGGAACCTGTGGATAATCCATGGAACAAACCTATGGCAAATGCAATTGTACCAATACAAAATGTTGCTCACAGCAACATATCCCCCCATATTTTGGCCATATCTGATAGGCCAGATATTGCACTGATATAACAATCTTTATCCTACTATAAACTGTCCACAGAAAGGGATTTTGCTGTTACAGTAACAGTAGAGAGGAGTAGGGTTAGTTATTTGTTGGGGTATCACTCATGTACAAACTATTTTATAAAAAAATCCAAATTTAGGCAAATATGTTCCATATGTGAGCCTCTCTCCTGTGCTTTTCAGGGAAGTTTTAGTCATTTGACCTTTATTCTTCTGTCTTTGGAAGCTTGAATATACTCATAAAATCTAGATATTACCTATGCTGCAGTCTCCACATAACAGAAAAGTTCATGGCTTTGAGAACAAATTAGGAATTCCACGATAGCTTTATTCAAGCTTTATGAAAAGGAAAAGCTCCATGCTGCCTTAAAAGAAACAATTTCATTTGGCTGTTTTGGAGGGAGGTATTTCCTTTTTAAACTGTTTTTCACAGTACTAATGATCTGATTTTGGGTGTGGTTTATTTTAATGTAAAGCTACATTCGTGAAAGTTGTCAATTAAAAGAGAAAAGGACAGGAGAGGTCAGTGAAGTTCAGTTCTTTCCTATAAAGCAGTTCTGATATAGTAGATAAATTTGGTATTTGGATTTGTGTAAGATGATGTGTGTTTTCTCAGTTAAGAATGATGTCTTTCAGGTAACCTTCCTTAGGTTTCAGATTTAACCTACTAAAGAAAATAAAGCAACTTAAACTTTCTGGTTTAGTGCTGGCAGTCCTAAACAGATAATTCCTATATTTAGAGAAGAATTTTGCAATCGCTGGGGGCACAGGAGAGGCTTGGGATCCTGTCAATACAACATTAATGGGGTGGATGAACTCTGCTTTCAGACTCCTAGTCTCATACCTGTGATTCTTCTCACTTTTTAGAGCCAAGACAAATATCTTATTTCTCCTGGACTTGACTTTGAAACTGAGCAAACATCTTAGTGACTGCATCCTTGGAGCTGGTATGAAAAATAAACAGGGACTAAACAGTGTTAGGGTCCAGCCTGACAGCTGAGACTTTGTACTGACTTAAATCCACAGGGAACTTGTTCCCAAAAATGTTTTTCTCCAAATTTAACTTCCAGATACCACTGACCACAAACCATACCAGCAGAAGCCATCTTCCTGAATTGCTTTATAATTGTTGTGGAGCAAGTATTACATGAGAAAAGAGGCATAAGAGCATTTAAAATTAGAGCTTTTTTGTAGCTGTTTTTCTCTCAGAGTCATAACCACTTGTGTTCCCAGCTCTGAAAAACCTGCCTGTTGCCTGCACTCATTTTCCCCCTTGCTGTGCAGTCAAGGATGTGAAGTATTTAACAGGACAAAAATTAAAGGTCAGTCTAAAAATCCTCAGAAATCAAGATGTCCCTAAAGATAAAGCCCAATGTGAAACATCCTCTTGGCCCAGAGCGTGCCCTGGAAGGCTTTGAGTGCACACCCTGTTCTGGCCAGGTGTTGTGGGGACAAGGGCCAGGTACAAGAAGCTGCTGAGATCCTGGTGACACTGGAGGAATCCTGTGGCACAGTGGAGGGGATTTGGAATAATTGGGAATCTCAGCCGTGTTTTCATGGGGACTGTGAAGCTCCTGATGCTGTGATGTGGAGACAGCTTTGCTGTCAAACTCTAATCTCTCATCAGTGACTCTTTCACAAGGGCAGTCTGGGTTGGATTTTTTTTTAAGGCTCTCTTTTTAAGCTTGGTTGTTTTGGGTTTTTTTTTAAATTTGCTGTGGCAAACTGAGCTCTGCTGCTCAAGGGGGTCTCAACAGCTGACAGGAAAACGTTGGCTGGGATTTGGCCTCGCTTTCCCCTGGAAGTTGTGTCATTCTGCAGAGAAGAGACATAGGATGTGGCAGGGCTACAGATACAGAATTGTTTGTACGTTTTGTCACAAACATCTCTTGCTGTCAGGGAGAAAAAAAAAAAACAAACCCAAAACTCTGGGTGATAAATCTGTCTAGCAATTTATATTGTGCTCGTTTCCGTGGCAGCTCTGGGGCTGTGTTTGCTCAGCAGGCTGCCCTGCACTGGGTGCTCCTGGCCTTATCCAAAGACAAAGCAGGGATGGAAAGACACCCCTTGATGGGAATCACAGAGAAACCTTCCAGTTCTATCACTTTCCCCAAACGAGGCCTCTGTGGGCATTGTTGTAGGAACCCCTTCCATTTGTGTAAGGAGGAAAATGTGTCCTTTAACTGGGCTTGCAGGTTTGGTGTCTGCTGAAGGGCTGGTGGAAAGTGTGGGTTGGAGCTACAGCTCCACAGCAGTGCCCTGGCAGCTCTGCTGGGATCTGCACTGCTGCCTGGGGCTGCTGAAACTCTTGGCCTAGGAGACATTAGTTCCTGCAATTTTGTGGGAGTGCTGCAAAAAAATGAACTTAAATGGTGCTCAATGTCTTTGCTGTTTAAACCAAGATGAGTAAAAATGGTCCAGTTCATAAAGCATTAGTGCTCCATGGATCTGCAGCCCAGGAAGGGCAGGAAGGGGAACTCTCAGCCTGCCCTCTGCATCAGCACTGCTCATGTTGTGCTTTAGGGCATGGTTGTGTCTTTTCCTGCCCTTTCCCAATCCGTGACATGCTCAGCTTTGCTTTGCAAGTGTTATTTTGTAGATTTCAAAGTCTATTCAGCAAGGGCATTACAGAAGGTCAGAGCATCTCTAATTTGTCCATTTAGTTGCTATTTTGGGCTGTAGGACAGGACACTGCTCAGCAGAGGAGTCCCAGGTTAAACTCTGTCCCTCTGTGTGGAGGGGAGCCCTGGATGTGCTGCCTTCCCCTGATGTGTGAGCAGCCTGGTGTGTCCCTCCTCAGGATTCCTGTACATCCTTCTCCTCCAGACTGCAAACAGTTTAGTGCTGATCTGGCCTTATATAGTAATTTCCTATTATTAGAAACATTTCCTTGGGATCTTGCTCAGGGAGTAGCAGAGGAAAATCCTGTTTCCTTCATCTAACTTGCAGGCAAAGCACCAGTGCTCACTCTTTCCTTATCTCGTGTGGATGGAACAAGAAGTTTTTGTTGTGATTTGCTTTCCAGCCTTAAGCCCTTTCTAACACTGAGCCTCTTTTCAGAAATGCAGGAAAAGAAATGTGAAGGGATAGGAACTGTCAGTCAGCAGTGTGAGCTGTGAAGTTCTGTCTGCAGCCTGTACATTCCCTGTTCTTTCTCATTGTGTTTTCCTCACTCAGATTGAGTCCTTCCTTTGGAAAACCAGCTCTCTGTTCAGTGCTGGTTTGTGTGAAAAGCAGTGTGCTAGGATATTCACCTGAGAGTGCCAGGGATGGGCAGACAGCCAATGGCTGTGTTAAAAAAGAGGAACAACTTTAAATTAAGGAAGGAGAAGTTTTTGTTCTGCGTGCATCAAGAAGTGTTTTTAGAGGCGAGACTCACTGGAAGCACAGAGATATGCACAGGCTTTGAACACTTAATTTTTCCTGTGAAAACATTTTTTCCCCTTAAAAGGAAGATGTAGGTCCTGCCACTAGGAGTGACTGTTTGGAAAGTCAGTCGGCAGGAATGCACATCAGCTGAACTGAGTCAGGCTGTTTGTGTTACCAGCTCCCTCCAAACCCATCCCTGTCCCTGCCACAGCCACTGCAGGGGAGCTGCTGCAAGTGATTGTGTCAGAGCAATCACAGGGAATTAACTGCTGGGTTTAAACTTTGTTGTTGGAGTCAGTGAAACAATTGCTGTTGGGGTTGGAGTGTGTTTGTAAAATCAGGGAAACCCTGACAGGGCTGTGAGCGGGAGTAGCCACGGGCATGAGGCAAACTGGCATCACATTAAGGGCATCTGGTAATTATAAAGTGGGACTTTGTTCTGATGGCCACTGTCAAAGCCAGCCAGCCATTTCTGTTTCACTGCTTCAGCAGAAAGCAACAACAAGGAAAATTTATCTTAATTTGTTAGATTAACCCAGTTTCTGTTTTCACTCACGTCACAGACCCAGAATTATTGTGTGTGTGCGGGAGCCATAACTAAATACAAGCCTGTCATATGTGCTTTTTATTCCATCACCAGGGGCATCAAAACAGGGAACAGCACTGGCAGAGAAAGTGCAGGAATCTAAGGAGATGTGTGCATCTCCATTTTTTTGCAATATTCCTTTTTTTTTTTGGTATTTATTTGTGAAAGACTGAGCTTGGGAAGAAAAGAAGTTTGGTGTTCTCACTGATGAAGCTTTCTTGAAACAAACAAAACCAGTATTGACAGTTTTAGGCATTACAAAGCATAAATTAGAATCCAAAATAATAATCTAAATATTCTTTGTCTTCTGGTTTTTGAACCCTTTTGGCCACACCTCACTATTTTTAAGGTTTTGTCTGTAACCCTGCAAACACCTTCACACAGAATCGGGGAATTCAGTCAACTTGTGATGTCATGAAGTTTGCAGTAAAGCGAAGGAACTTTCATCATCTTGAGGCACCTTGAGTGAGTATTATGAGCTTTTGGTTTAACCTTCCTAGGTGTGCAGTTTCATAACTGAGCAGGAATGTTGTGTCTCCAGGGGCCAATGTCCTGTGTTCAGACCTCTGCTCACGACTATTTGTTTGGAGCACTCTTGAGAGGGGAAGAGGAGATGCTTTAATCCAAAAACTGAGTAGCAAAGAGACAATTATTAGAAGAACTAATAATATAGAGAGGAGGTTTTGCCTTTTTATCAAACCTGTTACAATATTTAGCATTGGCTCTTTGGCAGGGCATTGATTTATCCTTATCCTGCAGTCAGATGTTCATCCTCTGTTGGACACAGGGTGTTTTTCCTAAGCAGTGGGACAAATGTCCCAGAACCTTCAGCTTCTGCTATAGGGTGTTTTAGGAATGTGAGGCATTTTAATCAGTTTTAGATCAGGATAATCTGGACAGCAGGACACATGTGACAGGTTAAAGACATTTCTATTTTTTGATTAAGACGTTCCTCTGACCTGTAAGAGGAAGGGCTCTCAAATTCCTGGCCTGTTTAGGGTGGTTTCTTTCCCATGGTATTTTTGCCAAGTGCTTTCTAATTATGGAGTGTGTCTTATTCTGTAGTTCTTTTGCAAGGCAGAAATAACGAATATTACAAAAATCCAGAAAGAACTCACTCACTGATAGATGAACTTGACACCTTTTGGAATAACATAGATGTGATCCACGCTGGATTTTGAACAGCATAAACCCAAGGCAGCATCTCATACCTCCAGATTTACGTTTTGCAGTGGGATCTGCACTGCAGAGGGGAACACTGATGGTGTTTTCACGGGGCCAAACTCTTTATTTTTTCAGCAGAGCCACTGCTTGCGGCGGGTGTAGCTTAGCGAGTCACGCTCGGCTCTGCGAGCCTGTCGGAGCAGGGCTGACAGGAAAGGTTTCCAGTCCCCTTGCTTTGAATGTGAAATTGTATTCAGGGAATCAGCTGCTTATCTGCAATGAGCAGAGCAATCCCAGTGCTCTAATCCAGGGTTTAAATGAGTCACTTCGAACTGGTGAGGCCTGGAAAACTTGATTCATCCCTCGGCCTGTAGTTGCCTGTTGGAGTGAGCCAGACCTTGCCAGCCATCCTCAGCAGAAATCACAGACAAGGGCTGGGTGCTGCTGGAAAGGAAGAGTCTGGTTTTATCACCTTCATAATCCAGGATCAAGATCTTATAAAGTAAAATTATCTCTGCTTTCCAACTTTTTTTTTTTCCCCTCCTAATTTAGGCTAACCCACATGCAGGAGAGTTTTCCTCGCCAGCAGAAGTTGGGCAGTAGTTTGGCTGCAGAAAAAAAGCATTTTGAGTAAAGGTCTTTTCAGTGAATAAATAAATAAAAGGGTTCTCCTGCATGAAAAAAACCAAGAGAAATATGTAAAAAATGTACTTCTAAGTGCTGGGCTGTTGTATATTCTTCTCTTATGTGGCATTTTCTGTGATGAGATGTGACCTGAGAAGTGTTAGGAGGTGTAAACTAGGGGAAAGGTGAGGTTGTTTATGTGAAGATAACTCTGCTGATACTTAGAATTGTAACAGGAGTTTAACTGAATCTGTTTGGTGACAATTAGACTGGTTTGAGGAGTGCTGGTGGAGCACTGACATTCTCCTCCTGAAGAATTAGAGCCGCCAGGCCACAGCTTTAATTATGCTTGGAAAACTCCTGGCACAGGGCTCACTGTTGTGTTTCACTAATGGCTAATGTGGCTGAGTTTGGGAAATGGAGTTTATATCACCTCTGATCTCACCTGTGCACAGGAGAGGGGCTTGGAGTAGAGAGTCCACTTCCTTCAGTGCCAGCCCAAAGCTAAACCCTCCTCTGAGCCACATCCTGAAGCTGCTGCCGTTAAAAATTCACCTAGATGAGATAAGAAGTGGATGAAAGTCCTGCCAAACAGGGTTGTGCAAGAACCACAAATATGTTCAAAATGGAGGCTGAGAGGGCAGAGGAGCTGTGGCACTGCAGTGCTCCCAGCAGCCAAGCTCCATCCCAAATCCTTGGCACATTTCTGCCACAGCCAGGATCTCTGGGATCTCTGCCTTGGGCAGAGCTAATTAGAGGGGAGTGCTGCACCCAACCACTGACAACATCTGCTACGTGTGTTTGCTTTTAAATAGCCTCCTCTCCGAGGAGGTTGAAGCTTTTTAGTTTTTTGCTCTAAATCTTTTTACTTCAGAGCTTGACCTTACCCTTCCTGTAGCAGAATTTGTGAAGGATGCATTTTGATAAGAAGGGAAAAAACAAAGCAAACCTTTAAGCAGAGCTGAGTGCAGATAGTGCCAGTCATGAAACACCAGCAGCTGAGCTTGGGAATCATTCCATGGCTCTGCATGTTCAATGATTAGAGAATCTGCTTGACAGCTCACAGTATGAATTGCCTGAAACACCTGAGGGGTGGCATCCTCTCTAACAGATTTATATCTTTATTTGCACTACCTGTAACTCCTTTTAGGATAGATCCACAGCTTAGTCCATCGAGGAACAAAATAATAAATAAAATCATCGAATAATTTTAGATTGGAAAGAACTTGTGGAGATCTCTGGTCCAGCCTTACTTCTGGGCAGGACCAATTTAGATTGAGTCACTCAGACATTGTCTGGTTGAGTTTTAAATATCTCCAGGGATAGAGTTTCACAACTTTTTGGGACCTTGTTCCAGTATTTGACAGCACTCACTGGGAAAAAAATTTCCCAATAACTCATCAGAATTTCCCTTCTTCCAGCTTGTGTCCACTGTCTCTTGTTCTTTCACTTTCCCCTAATGCTAGTGAAGGCTGTGCAGTATTTTTGTCAGAATGCCCTTATTTCAGGCGGGTGGGTGGAAAATGAGCTGTGGTTTGTGGGGTTTTCACGCTCTTGCTGTATCTGTGATCATAAATAATTCTGTGTGAGAACATTGATGAGCTCAGAGCCAGCAAAATGTGCAGCTTCTGCTTGCAAGGGCTGGGGACTGAGGGCAGCAGTGCTTTCACTGTGTCCTCCAGAAGGCTCTTCCTTGGTAATGCAGATTATTTTGTAATAAGGGCCTCACAACTTCCAGGTAAAGTGGGTGTTTTGGTGCTGGATGGCTCCAAAGGAATCTGGAATAAAATCCTGCTGAGCAGGATTGGTTGGACAGGGCTTGGTAGAATTGGAAATAAGTGAAATTTAAGGTCCCTTCCAACGCAAACTATTCTGTGACTCTAAAACCTTGTGAAGAAAAACTGCATCCAACCCTGGTTTCTTTATGGCCTCTGATTTTCTGAGGGGGTGATTCCAGGTGTAATGTCAATGCCAGGGTTGGGATTGTGGGTTTGCTGTGTTTGGGGTGAGCTGGGAGCAGGTCTGTGGAGCCCCGTCCATGCTGCTGTTCCAGGACAATAACTCACTGTCCCAGAGCTCGTCTTTTCCTGTTTGATGGCTGTGGTTTGTGTGCTGGGCTTGGCCCGAGGTTTTCCAGTGCCTGGGATTACTTTTCTTTCCGTTTTTGCCTGTCATTGGGCAGCGGGAACTCCGCAGCAGAGCGCAGCTGATTTCCCTGGAACTGCCTCTGCTGGGCTGCTCCTGCTGGGAGGGGAGTTCTCCCTGGAAAACGCCCTCTCCAGATGCTCCAGTAGGAGCTGGTGGGAGGGAGGGAGTTCTGACTGCACTGAAAATGCCATGAAAAAAAAAAAAATTAAAAAAACAAGGCAACTGACAGAAGAGAGAACTTGTCCTGAGATTGCTGCTTTTGCAGCGGCGTAAGCGAAGGCTCTGCGAGGGCAGCGGAAGCTGGCGGGAGGCAGAGATGAAGTTCCGAGGCGGGGTAAGGTTTATTAAAGGTTTATTTCACTCCTTTAGGGGCTTTGCAGCTCTCAGATGTGTATTTGGTCTCAAAAGAAGAGAGGAGAAACATTTTCAGGATTTCAGCAGGAAAGTGAAATGCTTTGAGAAGGATCCCCTCATTGGAAAGTTGGGTGAAAATGGCTAAAAACTCAGGGAATACCTGTTTGGAGGAGGAAGCCAAGGTGGGAGTTGAGAAAATGGGAAGAGAGGGGAAAGCTGTGCTCAGCTTTAGGAGGGAAGAAAGGGTGGAGCTTTCACTTGGGCACAAGGATGTGAAGGGACTGTCCTGGAGCTGGGCTTGGCTCCTGTTCTTCCCAGGGCTTCTGTCCCATTCCTGCCATCCTAGGCAATGGCAGGAAGTACCTGCTAAAGGATTTATTGCCCCTCAGTTCCTCCAGGCTGTTTTAGTTTAGGAAAACTTAGTCCATGCTTTAGCAGCAGCCAGAACACCTGGCCCTGTGTCCTGCACGGGGCAGTCCCAGGCTTGGGAAAAGGAGTTTGTGGCAAAAGATTGAGAGGACTGGGGTTGTTACCTGGAAAAAGAGATGAGGACAAGAGGAAGAGAAATAAATAACAGTGCCACAAGCAACACAGAGATCCTTTTTCTGTGTTGTGTAGCATGGGAAGAGGGACACTGAGTTAAGCTAAAAGTTGCCAAAGAAATGCAAAGATTATTTTCATATAATGAATTATTGGGCCATGGAATTCACTGACTCTGGAAGATGTTGAGGTCAAGAATGAGGGAGTGTTATAAAAAAGTGTGTGAGCTTTTGCCTGGATAAGAATGCTCAAGGCTTTCATTGGTAAAGTGACCAAATTTAGGAAGAGGAGGGTTGAAAACGTCACTTCTGTAGCTTGGAGCAATTCTCTGTTAAAGAAGAGTTACCATAGGGCTGGTTTATCCCATACCTGCTCAACCCAGAGATCCTTGCCTGTTTTCCAGAATATTCTGGTGCTGGCCACTGAGAAAGTGACAAAGGGAAGGGCAGAGCTTTTGGAGAACATCCTGGGTCCTTCTCTGTGGGAGTGGAGGTGACAGGGCTCCACAGAGTTTTTCTGCTGGCATCTGGTGTGCTGGGGCCACCCCCCTGCCCAGCTGTGGGGCTGGAGAAAGGCTGGCAGAGGTGGCAGTGTGACAGGCAGAGGTGGTGTCTGGGGTGGTGGCCCTGTTCTCTGGGGGAGCTGTGGGTGTGGAGGTGCCCTTCGCATGGCCCGGAATGCTCTGGAGTTCTCTTTGGAAAGTTTGAGTCTCTCAGAGACCTCGTGGTGTCAGAGGGTTCTGTGGGGGTGTGGAATGCAGGGGAAGGGCTGCCAGTGGGGTTGGCAGTGGGACTGGGCATTTCCAGGGCAGTGCAGCAGGGAATGGGGCACAGGGGGTGCCCCAAAGCTGCAGGAGGCACAGGCTGGCCCTGGCTCTTCACGTTTGAGCTTCTGCCACCCTTCACCTGCTCAGATGCCATGGAATCAGCATGAAAACTCACTTGAAGGGGCAGCAAGCTGATGCTTCACCTTTTTTAAATGCCCTTTTGAAATCTGTTTGTCCTCTGAAGCTGCTGTGGGATGCCCAGGCCTGTGGGCACAGGTCTCCTGAGCAAACTGCCACCAGCAACATCTTTGAACCAGCAGCAGCTTGTGCCATCTGTTCAGGAGCAAAAATGTCAGCTCCCTAAATATAGAAATTCTGTGTATTTACTTTTCCAGCCCTGGTGATCTTTCTAGTTTGCCTAGTTCATTTTTCTTAGTGCTCTTTTATATTTAGCCTGTTGATTGAAATATCATTACCCCTCTTAATGGTAAACATTTTTCCTGCCCTTCAAATCAGTTCTTACAACTGCCTTTTCCTTTTCACTGCTAATTGCTTATTTCCTTACTCATCCCCCCACAAAGTAAAATCAGGAAGGTATAATTATGTTATAAATATTGAACAAATAATATTACCTACTTATTATTTCAATTTGTCCATACTAAAAATGTGGAAAACTTCAAAGTAATTACTTTGCAAGACTTAGTCAAGGATGTAGCATTTCTATCTCTTTAATATAATTTTTTTGATACTGTATTCTGGAGTTCCATCCTTCCATCTGGTTAGGATGAGAAGTATCAGAGGGACAACCAAGTTCTGAGTTCCCTGACTCCAGACATTCCATTGCTGGTGATGTATTGGTCTAAAAGAAGCAAGAATAAAAAGTTATTATAAGAAATGGTCCTTGAGTGGCAGCTGCAAATTCAAGTTGTTCCCTCTAACTCTGCTGGTCTGGGTCACCAGAGCTGTTACCTGGTTTTGGTCCCAATCCACCTGACAGTTCTGCTTTTCCCAAGTTGTCTTTTGGGAAATCACTTCATTTGCCTTACATAATTAAAAGCAAATACGTGTCTTATCAATTATTGTCTCAGCTCAGGTGGCTTCAGAAAGGGCAGACAAATCCACGTGGTTGCTTGCAGGGGATTTTTATGGGAGACACAGAGCTGCCTCTCAGGGAACTTTCTTTCCAACCCAGCTGTTGACTAACAGAGGGAGTTGTGTCCAAAATGAGCAGCTGATTTTCAGTGTGGCAGGAGGGAGGAGGATCCTGAGTGGCTGTGCTTCAGTCTGTCAGGGATTTGCTGGCAGAATCCCTGATTCTGGTCCACCTCTACCATCTTCATTATTTCTTTGTCAATGAAGAGGGAAAGAGGAGCTTTCCCATTCTGCACCTTGGGAATTGAGGCCTTGGATACAACAGTTGATTTTTGTCTGCTCTGCTGTCGGGCCCACGTTGTGTCCAAGCTCTTTCCCAGGCTGTAGAATGAAGTACAAATCAAAGGAATTTTTTTTCTTTCTTGCAGCTTTGGCATGACAGTGAAGAATGTCCAACTATCCATGAGACAAATGTTTTTTAGCTGCCACCTCCCCACAAGAAGTTCCTTCTTGGTTCAGGCTTGCATTGTCTTCCAGAATCTAATCTGAATTTCCCTTCCCACTCACATTTGGTCCTGGCCTGTTCTTCCGTTCCCGGCTTTGTGGCTATTTCTGGAGCCTGCAGATCAATCATCTTGCACTTGATACCAAGATAAAGGTGCCTGCCTCTTCCCAGATGGAGCCCCTTCCTGAGGCTCTTCCAGTGAGTCTCCTGAGTGGATACAACCCAATCTGTAAAAATACACTGCCAGGAGAAAATGTTACAAGACACATTTTTAGGTGTTGAAACACAAATTCTGTTTATGTTGTGGCTTTCCTTTCTGAATTAGTTATGTAGTTTCCCTGCTCCATGCAAGACCATTCACTTTGAGAATTCCAGGTGTTTTCTCATGGAAAGCAGTGGGAAGTTGCTGGTGCTGCCTGTTCCCTCAGTGTGTCTGGAATTGACTTTTAAACCATTCCAGTACCCCTCTGGGAAAATCAAGCCTGGGAATGAGTCTTTGCTCCACGTTGGGTATTCCATGGCCATGGAGCAGCTGCTGGACAAAGCCAGGGGGAGTTTCTTGCTCTGCTCACATCAGCCCCAGACCCCTGTGCTCATGGCAGAGCTGCCCTCCCATTTTCCAGCACAAATTCCCCCAAAGTGCTCAGCCTGGCTGACTCGAGTCCTTTGGATTTTGCTGCACAGAGCAAAAGGTCCTGTTTTTCATTTCTGAGGTGTATTAGTTCTCCATGTCCTAAGCAAAGGAAAAACTTTATCATGCTTTGGCATTAAGCAGAGTTTAAAGGAAAAATATGTGTTTACACCTTCACAATCCCATGTCAGCACTTTCCCAGTTCAGTTTAGGAAACTCCTTGGTACAGTCTTGAGTGGTTTTGTACTCCCAGGAGCTTGGAGGTATTTGCTGGTCTTGTTGACTCTTGTATGAACACAAAGAAAAGCTGGAACCCCAGCCAATGTAAACCTGGCTCTGCAGGCTGTATTCAGCAACCAATTTACACCAGCGGAAAGTCTTTCCCAAAATTCAATCCCAGGGCAGAAAAAGCCCTGGAAGCAGTGCTGTGGTGGTGATTGCACTGGCCTGGTCTCCACCATTCCAGAGGGACTTCTCCCTTCCTGGCCCTGAGCCACTGTTGTGCTCCAGGCTCTGGAGAAGGCATTAAAAGCAAAGAGTGGGTTAAAACAATGTGGGAACAAATCCCTGGAAATGGCACCGTGGGGTGGCTTTGGGAAATGTGGTGGCAGAAGTCAGACTGGGCACTCTGGAGGGGAGTGACCCTCAGGACAGCGGGTTCAGCACAGGTTGAAAGGGGAGATTGAGAGGAGGCACAGGCACTCCTGAGCCCCCAGGCACCCAGATCACATGCAGATTGCTCAGATTTTTGCCATTTCCTGTCTGCAGCCTGTGCTGGGTGTGGCATTAGGTGTCCCCATCCTACAAAGGTCAGGATCCTCAGCCAGGCCCTCCTTTTGATCCCATAGGGGACCTCTAAGGTGGATGTGGTGGAGCTGCCCTAAATAATTGATTCAATGTGCTCCCTTTCCTCCTTTCCTTTCTGACACTCTCCCAATCCCACAGGAAGGTGATTTAGCTCAAAACCTGCAGAGAAAACCACCAGATTCTTTTTTTCTTGCTCTTTGTTTTGCTGATGGAGTTGCCCTGGTTTGGTTTGGAGGTGTTACCGGTGCCAGGGAGGCAGCAAAGCCTGGAGGAGGCATTTGATGCTGAGCTTTAAGCTAAACCCAACCTGCCTCTTAGGTGTAAGCTTCCCAAGCACTTCAAGGCAGCAGGAACTGACCTGCTGCTGAATCCTGGCTCCTCCCTGGCCCTGCTGTGGTTCCCCGTTACCCTATCCCTGGCCATCGTCATTACACGTGGGACCAGTGTGGGAAAATGACCTGGATTAAAACAACAAAAGAATCTGAGTTAGTTTTAATCCCTGTCAGATTTCCAGCCTGGTTTATTGCACAAGTCCTGGGCCAGTGCAAACCAAAGGGTGCAGCTGCACTGAGATCCTCCCTCAGTGTCACGGCAGCTCCTCTGGCACTGAGCTCTCCCAGCAGCTTCCAGAAAAACTGATTTCCACAAGGAGGGGTCTGATCAGACCCTCCCAGCCTGTGTTCTCCCAGTTCTCTGGAATATACTCCCTTCCACAGGGCTGTCAGAGTGGTCCAAGCTGATCTCTTGTCTGGAGCAGAGGATGTTGTAAATGTATTTCAGTCAGAGGTGGTTTGGCACAAAGAAATTCATCCCCTGCAAAGACAGCAAGGGAATCAATGCTGTCCATAGGCAAACTGCTTTAATGGTTAATTTCCTCCACTGCACCACATTTAACCCCCCAGACTGGGTTTTCTAGCACTAATTTACAGCCACCAGATCTGGTGTCTACCTGCTAACAGAAAATCCCCAACATTTTGGTTATTTTAATTTATTCAGTGCCTCACATTCATCATTCAGCAGGAACATATGATCATCACTGTGATTATTTTTTCTTAAGTAGTGTCTTCCCACTTCCTTCCTTCTGCATGACTGCTCTGTTTCCGTTTTGCAAAAAGGGTTTATTTTCACCTCCTTTTATGGCCCATCTCTTGATGTCAGTGGCAGTGAAACAGTTAACACTGACATTTGAAGCTGGTGGCAGACTTGGACAGATGCAATAAAGCAAAATGCTGGCATGGAGCAGTGCCTATTGCTCAGCTCTGCCTTATATTTGCACTCAGCTTGGGCTTGGGAGGCTACAGGACTGAGTGAAGTTTATATTCAGGAGGCTCTGACTGCATCACATCCCCTGGGCACATTTAATTATCACCAAAAAGCCGCTTTCAGCCGTGTTTGTTTGGCTTTTGTGTTGTTTCAAGCTGACTGCAGATTTGAGGTGGTTATTTTGTTCTCACGGCGAGGGGCTGGAGTTGAATGAGGAGACAAAAATTGGAGGAAACCGAAAGTTCTTGGCCTTAAATGCCTGTCCCAGAGGAGTGGAATTTTCTGTGTTGTGAGGGGGATGGATTGGCTCTTGCCTCTCCTGGATGTGCACAGCTGGGATCACTTTGTCCTGGCCTCAGGGAGGGGCTGATGAAAGAGCTGCTGAAGTGACGTTTTCTGTGAAAGGCTTCAGGATTATATAAACTGGGATTAGCTGTGCGAGGGTGGAAGTTTCTCCTCAGTCCTTGTTGAGGCAGCTGTGCTTTAGGACTGTAGTTGTACATTTCCCCACTTGAAAAGGAGTTATTTTCCTTTGGTTTTGCCTTTGTTCTCATCACCTTGGCCAAAACCTGCTCTGGGATTGCACTGCTCTGATAGAAGGATTCCAGTTTCTAGGCAGAGTTTATTTGTATGTGATTTATCTCTATTTTCCTTTCCTTATCTCATCACCTTCCTTCTCCAAGGATTATCCCTTTTCTCCTCACCTTGACAAAGAGGGTAGAAGACAACAGAGCATTTTGCTGAAGCTGTGAAGGACTTGGCTTGGAAAATTTTGGCCCTTTTAGAACTATTACTTCATGAGAGTATCTGCAGAATTCCTCCCAGGCTGAGTCTTTCCAAGCTTAGAACTCAGGCCTTCCAGACCATGAGACTAATTGGAAAAAATAAAACAGGAAATCAAATGATGTTTCTTTGTGGTGTTTGAGCCATTAGAGTGGGTCTGGATTTGAGATTTCCAGAAGGAACTGATTTTCCTATCTGAAAACTGCTGTGTTCAGGCAATCACTTCTGCCCAGGCTTACAGGGAGGAAGCCAATTAGAACTGGCAGAAATAGGCAAAATTGCATTTACTAATCATTTACCAAATAAATTAAAAAAAAACAAAAACATTTACCCAGAAATTGGTGAATCAAAACAACTGCAGACTGAGGGGATTTGCACCTGGTTTGATACTTCAGTGACTCTTGCTTTTATTACTGTTTAACAAAACTTCAGGTAAATTTTCTACCTGACCAAGGCTGGGGTTATTTTTCTCCCTGCACGTCACCAGTGCTTGTGGTTTGACACCTTTTACATCTTGGGAAGGTGCAGAAAGCAACTCTGTGAGTCAGTAAAAGTCATCTTCACCATTGTGCAGGGTCTGGTACTCCCAGTTTGTGATGGGTGTCTGGGATTGCTGTTGGTGCATGAGCCTGCTTTAGGAACAGACCCCTCTGGTGTTTGTGCAACATCCCAAAATATCACTCAGTGCTTTAGGGAAATGGTTTAGGAGAAAGGTGCTGCTGTGAGCAGTGTTCAAAGCAAGAAGGGTTGAAGAAGATGAGGAAATGCATTGCAGGTGTGAGGCAGAGGGTTTCACACATGGTTTCTCCTGGTTTCTGTGGTGCCTCTCATCTTCTCCATCTCTGTCCCTTGAGTAGTGGTTTCCCCAGCAGCAGCCACTGAGTCACCCCTGGGTGCAGATTTCCCCTCCCTGCTTTACAGTGATGTCAGGAGTCAGCAGATGAGTGCTTTCCACAGAAGGTTGTGTCTCACCCACATCAGGCTGGAGATGTGACCTTTAAAGGAGGGTCAGGGGTAGGAGTCTCTCGATGCCGTCGGTGTCACGGTCTAAATTCAGCAGTGTGGGTGCAGAAATGCCCATTTCTCATTTCTTCTCAATTTTCTCAGAATTTTCCCATTGGGTGCCTTGCTAAAGCTTTTAAATTGGTCAGCAATGTGAA
The DNA here is from genome assembly GCA_013400635.1 of Hypocryptadius cinnamomeus. Lineage (NCBI taxonomy): Eukaryota > Metazoa > Chordata > Aves > Passeriformes > Zosteropidae > Hypocryptadius > Hypocryptadius cinnamomeus. Next base: position 30,480 of record VYZP01026477.1, read on the forward strand.
GCTGTTTGCTTCTAAGATGAATCATCATTAGTCATAAAAGATTCCTTACCTCGAAACAGCTTCCGTTGTGAAATCAGAGACAGGAGAGAACACATTTCAGTCTCCCTCCTGCTAAAGGATGCCTGGGAAAGGAAATCCAAATTTTATTCTCTTTATCAAATGTTTGTTTCTTTGATTGATTTGAAGTTATTGGAAATTAAGCAGTAATTTTTCCCTAATACTGACTTGTCTTCCCTCAAAGCAATTAGAGCAGACAACTGGTGAAGTGTTGTAATCACTGTTTTCAACAGCAACAGTGGGATTATTTTAATATCTCGAATTAATATGGTTATCCAAGGGTAACTGTGGTTCTTGTGGACTCAGGGAAGTGCCTGCAAACCCACAGCCATCCCAACTTCCCTGTGCTTTTGGCTGCAGGGATTGGGAGCCAACGGCATCCGGCTGAGCATGGAGAGCGCGCTGACGGCCCGCGACCGCGTCGGGGTGCAGGACTTTGTCCTGCTGGAGAACTTCACCAGCGAAGCTGCATTCATTGAGAACCTGAGGAAACGCTTCAAGGAGAACCTGATCTATGTGAGTAGCACAGGGACAGTCACCAGGGTGTCCCTCAGTGACCTGGAGTGTGTTTGCTGCACGGGACAAACCTGGCTCTGCTCTGCAGTGGGGTTTGGAGGTGCTGCAGGTGGCCATGGGGGCCACACAGGGCCAGTCTGGGCTGCTGCCATTTGATGGGTGTGGGGACTCACTGCAGTGCCCCTGTTGAGATCTGGTGGCATTGACAGCACTGAAAATCCAACTCCCACCACATTCTTCCATCTCCTGAATTCTCTCACATCCACCAACCCCAGACTTGAACTCAATCCTAAATGTATATCAGAAATAACCCAGTATTGTGGCTTGTTGGAAACCCTAAAACCATTTGAGGTGCCTTTTATTCAGCAAGGATAACATGCTGGCACAGCTCCAGCAGTGTCACTTTCCCAGAGCTGAGAGTTCTCTTCCTCAGTGCCCTTGGCCTGTTTGGAAGCCCTCAGCAGCATCCCCAGCACACCAGGATGGGTGTCCAGCCTCCAGAGACATCTGAGCTCTGCCTCCAGACCTCCTGTAAGCTCCCTGCTTTCTGTTCTGTTTTCCAGACCTACATTGGCTCTGTGCTGGTGTCTGTGAATCCCTACAAGGAACTGGAAATCTACACCAAGCAGAACATGGAGCGGTACCGCGGCGTCAGCTTCTATGAAGTCTCTCCTCACCTGTGAGTGGGTGCCAGTGCAGGTTTTGTCACTCCCACCCAGCTGGGACACGTCAAAAGAGGCAAACAGGACTTTGCCCTGTCCCAGCTGCAGCCCTGGAAGTCCTAGGGACAGAGAGGATCCTCAGGGTGTGGTGTGAGGCTCTTTCTATTCCTGTTCCTCTCTCCAAAGAGGATGAGTTGCCTTCGCAAGATCAGTATTTGGAAAGGGAGTTGGTTCCTTCCTGGCTGCAGGAACAGAGTTGCTTACCCAGCCCTGGCAGGACAGGAGTTCATTGTTCCAGGGTTATTTGGGGTCTCTGTGTCCGGGGCTAAGCAGGGGAAAGAGTTTCTGCTGTGTGGGGGTTTCTTTCCTACCTCTGCTGTTACTGCCTGACCAATATTTATCTGGTATTTCCATTGTTGCTAAGATACCATCAGCCTGTTGGAATAAGGAATGTATTTATTTACATGGTCTGGCTTGGTGAGCATTCCCAATTTCCCATTTAAAAAAAAAAATGAAAAAAGTTTGAGGTTTAAAGTTATTTTTGAAAGCGTTTGAATTTTTTTGTCAGACTGAAAGAAAAAGATGACTGAGAGCTGAGGCCACATGGCTTCAAAATGGTTTTTCTTCAGGACTAAAGGCCAAATTCTGAGCACCTCTTGAAGGATTTTTTATGTTGTGTTTTGCTGGTTTTTTTTTTAGCGAGATCTTGGAAGAGTAAATGATATTATTTTTGAGCAAACTATTTGGGTTGTTTCTTATTGCTGGCACATAGCCCAGGAGAGTAAACAAACCAGAATGTGCTGCAAGCACAGAGAGGGGGAGAAACACCATTACTTGGGAAAGTCTCAGCACTGCAAGTTGGATTTGTTAGGACAAAAATATGATTTTTACTGTGTGAACCCAGATGGGGGAGAATTAAACCTGAAAAACCCTGCATTCAAACCTGCCCAGTTCCCTTTGCCTGTGGTCAGGGAAGGGCTTCTGTGCCCTTAGATGTGAATTTTGGGACTCTCTGGAAAATCCTTGGGGCTGTGGCTCTGTTTTTAAGTGTGCAGTAGGTACAGGATGATGACAATGCTCATGGATAGCACAAAGCACTGAGCAGATGTGCTTTAATTCCACTTTAAGCACACTGTGGCTGATTATTTCTTAGGCTTTCCTTTTTTTTAACAAGTCCCTTCAGAAGCTATAAAATGTGCAGCTCATAAGTGAACCCTGGAGAACTGTGATCATGGGTACTGCTGCTTCACTGGGAGAACAGAATTTTTTGCTAACTGTTTTTGCTGTTCCATTGCATTATTTGATTATTTAATTGATTATTTGATTATATGTGCATTTAAAAATCCTCTGAGGAGCATCAAAATGCTCCATCTGCAGTATGGTGCTCTGGGTTTCTCCTTTTCCAGTAACTCATCCTTTTTCCTCTTTCTTCTCTTCTATACTGACTCTAGAAAGCCAAAACACTTCAAGATCTGTTCCAGTGTCAGATAGTTCAGCTGGGTTTTCTGAGAAGTGCATCACACTCAGAGGAGGAGAGTTGTCCCTATGGGCTTGGAACCCAGCATATTCCCAGAGATCTGTCACATCCTGTCCTGTTTATGGCCTGCAAATGGGACCACAAACATCTTTATTTCCAGTGATTCTGTCTGTGCCTGGCTGGAGCTCTTGGGGCCATAAACCACCCCATAAGGGCACAGGGGCCAGAGGCACTTCTTCAAATCCAAATTAAATCTGCATTTATTCAGCTGTTTTCCAAAAGACTCCAGAGGCAGAATCTGGATGGGAAGAGAGGGACATGATGTATTTTGTGGGGTGAGTTGTGTTGCCAAGGGAGCTCATTGGTGTTGCCTTAGCACCAAGTATTAATAGACTGGAGAAGGCCATGGCTGTTATTTTGGTGTGATTACTTCTAATTAATAGCACAGCAGGAGAGTTTAAAAAAAAAAAAAAAGGAAAAATGAAAATTTAAAAAGCCAAGCTATTAAAATAAAATTTTGTCAGGTGTGTGAAGAAGACAGGATATCTGCTTGCCCACCACATGTGAGAGCTGAAAGTGGTGTTAGGGAGGTTGTTGTCTTTTCCTGTCCCCCTGAGCAGCTGTCACCATTGTCACTCATCCCCTGCTGCTCTCTGGTGTTGTAGGAGTGTGTGTGACTGGGTGTGAGATCCTGTCTGCTCACAACACAGAAATGAAAGAAAAAGCAGCAAAGGAGGAAGCAGAAGGGCAGGGCCACTCTGTGCAGGGAGAGGAAGTGCCTGGTGTTTGGGGCAGAAGGGACCTGCAGGATGCTCCTTAATCTGAGGTGGCTTTTCCAGCTCTTCCCACCATCCAGGAGAAGCTCTGGAGCCACCCAGACAGCAAAATTCTGTTGTGACCTTCTGAGTGTGTCATCACTTAGAAGATAAGAAAGAAAAAATACCAGTGGAGAACGAGGTGCTTCCTGAGCGTACAACTTCTGTCCCACAGGACCAGTGTTGAGAGGTCATTGATATTTAGAAAAGCCAGTTGTTCTGCACAGTTTAGTAGACTTCTACCTACTTTTGTCAGAAAAAATAGTCCAAAGAACAGTCTGAAAGAGTCTGACAGTTTGTGTCATGACCCTGCAGAAGGGTGGCTCGGTGGTTGAGGTGTGTCCAGAGGCGTCAGCACTGTCACTTGTGCTGTCACCAGTGTGCAGGAGCTGTGATCTCACCCAGCCATGGCCTGGGGCTGTTTTGGGGGATGTCTGTGCCGGGATTTCACGGGCAGACCCGCTGATCCCGTTGTCCCCTCCCAGCTACGCCATCGCAGACAACTCGTACCGCTCGCTGCGCACCGAGAGGAGGGACCAGTGCATCCTCATCTCCGGCGAGAGCGGCGCCGGCAAAACCGAGGCCACCAAGAAGATCCTGCAGTACTACGCTGTCACCTGCCCCGCCAGCCAGCAGGTCGAGACCGTCAAGGACCGACTGCTGCAGTCCAACCCCGTCCTGGAGGTACCTCCCAGCCACGGAACGCTGGCTCTGGGAACGCTCCCGAGTCCCACTGGGGCCGATGGGGACAGCGGGACCCCACGGGGCAGTGACACAGCGTGTCCTGGGAATGCTGTGCGGGCACATCACCGGGAAATCCCGCTCTGATTCCCGGCCAAAGCGCTCCTGGCCCTTCCTAGCCCTCCAGGAGCAGTTGTGGTGTGGAGAGGGTTCGGGGACAGAGGGGATTTGGCGTGGGAAGAGCTCTGGGTCACTGCAGGACTCTGCAAAGGGGCACATCCCAGTGGGCAGCTCACACGGGCTGGGTTCGTTTTCTGGTGCTGTGGTGTCCTCTAGTGTCCAGCCCTGGCTGTGTGCAGTGCCCTGAGATATCCCTGTGCCCTGAGATGTCCCTGTGCCCTGAGATGTCCCTGTGTCCCAGGAAAGGGGAGCTCCCAGCTGCAGGAAGCCCTGCAGCCCCTCTGGCAGCGAGCTGTGACAAATGGCTGTGGGGACAGAGGGAAAGGCTGTCAGATGTGACATATGTTGTCAGCAGTGGACTGGCACTAAAATCAGCTTGCAGGGGCATGGAAGTGTTTTCAGAGGATGTTCCATCTGCACTGCTTGCATGGGGTGTAAAGATCAGCCTTAGAATTCAGGGAGCAATCTGTTTCCTTCTGGGTTTCCGGGAAGGAAAATCCTGGGCTGTAAATAAATAATTGGCAGCTTCACCCAAGTGTTTATAAATAATCTGACTTGGTACTCATTTAGTTTTCTCTGATTGTTTTCATTTCAGGCCTTTGGAAATGCAAAAACCCTTCGGAATGACAACTCCAGTCGGTTTGGGAAGTACATGGATGTGCAGTTTGATTACAGGGTAACTTGGAATCTGGTTTATATTTCAGGACTGGTCCCAGTTATAGGAGCTCTCTCTGTTCCTGTATTGTTGTGTGTGTGTAGTGAGTGCTTTGCATTTCCTTGGTGACAGCATAAGCAGAGCCTGTGGTAGCAAAGTTTGGGTCCGGAGGGTTTTATGGCACTCACTCTCCTTCCATTCCTCCTTAATTTCTCTCTGTAAGAGGACACTGAGATCAAACCCTTTTATTTCTGGGGTATTTTATTTCTGGTGCTCTGTGCCAATGGGTACTCCCCAGGTAAATCCACATAAACCAGCTGAGAGATCTGAAGATGATCCTTGTCCTGTGTAACTTTGCACAGAGTTTGTGCCCACTCTGATCCCAACTGCCCCACACCAGCAAGGTGGACACAGTGCAGGGGCTGAGGAGCTCAGCACTGCCATCCTTCAGGTCTCCTTTAATCCCTCCACACTCAGTTTTGGTTCTTTCCCTTTGTGGTGAATTCCTAGAAGGAATTTTAGCACTCAAATCACCACCATGCTGAAATAGAGTTTGTGCTACAGAATGACAGATTTGTTGTTTTGTGCTTTTGGGCTTTTACCTCAGATCTTGTCTTTGAACAGACAGTGAAGAAGCAGAAACATTTTCCTCTGTGTTGATGAACTCTTTCCACGGGTCTGGTTTGGTTTAGGGGGCTCCTGTTGGGGGCCACATCTTGAACTACCTCCTGGAGAAATCCCGAGTTGTGCACCAGAACCACGGTGAGAGGAACTTCCACATCTTCTACCAGCTGCTGGAGGGAGGGGAGGAGGACCTGCTGAGGAGGCTGGGCCTTGAGAAGAACCCACAGCAGTATCACTATTTAGTAAAGGTGAACATTAACTATAATTCTTAAAATATTGTATTACAGGGTTGGGATATCTCCAATTGACTTTGTCATTTCCTTCCCTCACTTCAGAAATAACTCTGAGGTGACTGCTGTAAAAAGAAACACAATGCATTGAGCATGGATAATGTATCTTTGATGATTATTTGCTTATTTATATCAAGCTGTGTCTTTTTAGGGTCACTGTGCAAGGGTCAGTTCCATAAATGACAAAAATGAGTGGAAGATCATGAGGAGAGCCCTGTCTGTTATCGGCTTCAATGACAGTGAGGTGGAGGTGAGGTTTAGCAGCACAGATTTTCCTACTTATAAGGCTTTTTCTGCTTTGATTTGGGATTTTTGATTGAAATCAGTGAATCAAATCAGAGTGAATGTATTCTCTACAAAAATCCTGAAAAATATACAAAATGCTTTCCTAAAAAGTGAATTAACACAAAAGCCTTGCTGTGTGTTCATTCCATCATCCTGATCTCTGCCTGTTGCTCCCATGGCAGGATTTGCTGAGCATTGTGGCCAGTGTCCTGCACCTGGGGAATGTCCAGTTTGCTGCTGATGAGCAGGGCAATGCTCAGGTCACTACAGAGAATCAGATTAAATACCTGGCCAGGGTGAGTATCACCAGTGAGGGAGATATTACAGGAAAGGTGAATTGTAGAGGATTCCTTACTTTGAGCTTAATGTCATCGGATCATTTTGGACTATGATTTAGAAATTCTCATAAATTTAACTGTAATTTCACCTAAACAGNCCTGAGATATCCCTGTGCCCTGAGATGTCCCTGTGCCCTGTGTCCCTGTGCCATGTATCCCTGTGTCCCTCTGCCCTGAGATGTCCCTGTATCCGTGTGTCCCTGTGCCCTGAGATGTTCCTGTGCCCTGAGATGTCCCTGTATTCGTGTGTCCCTGTGCCCTGTATCCCTGTGCCCTGAGATGTCCCTGTGCCCTGTGTCCCTGTGCCATGTATCCCTGTGTCCCTCTGCCCTGAGATGTCCCTGAATCCCTGTGTCCCTGTGCCCTCAGATGTCCCTGTGGCCTGTGTCCCTGTGCCATGTATTCCTATGTCCCTCTGTCCCTGTGCCCTGACATGTCCCTGTATTCGTGTG
>VYZP01026477.1:37572-59947 GCA_013400635.1 Hypocryptadius cinnamomeus
CGGAATGACAACTCCAGTCGGTTTGGGAAGTACATGGATGTGCAGTTTGATTACAGGGTAACTTGGAATCTGGTTTATATTTCAGGACTGGTCCCAGTTATAGGAGCTCTCTCTGTTCCTGTATTGTTGTGTGTGTGTAGTGAGTGCTTTGCATTTCCTTGGTGACAGCATAAGCAGAGCCTGTGGTAGCAAAGTTTGGGTCCGGAGGGTTTTATGGCACTCACTCTCCTTCCATTCCTCCTTAATTTCTCTCTGTAAGAGGACACTGAGATCAAACCCTTTTATTTCTGGGGTATTTTATTTCTGGTGCTCTGTGCCAATGGGTACTCCCCAGGTAAATCCACATAAACCAGCTGAGAGATCTGAAGATGATCCTTGTCCTGTGTAACTTTGCACAGAGTTTGTGCCCACTCTGATCCCAACTGCCCCACACCAGCAAGGTGGACACAGTGCAGGGGCTGAGGAGCTCAGCACTGCCATCCTTCAGGTCTCCTTTAATCCCTCCACACTCAGTTTTGGTTCTTTCCCTTTGTGGTGAATTCCTAGAAGGAATTTTAGCACTCAAATCACCACCATGCTGAAATAGAGTTTGTGCTACAGAATGACAGATTTGTTGTTTTGTGCTTTTGGGCTTTTACCTCAGATCTTGTCTTTGAACANCTTGTGGGCACAGGATGATGGGTCATTTTCTGTGTTTTTGTGGGCTTTTACCTCAGATCTTGTCTTTGAACAGACAGTGAAGAAGCAGAAACATTTTCCTCTGTGTTGATGAACTCTTTCCACGGGTCTGGTTTGGTTTAGGGGGCTCCTGTTGGGGGCCACATTTTGAACTACCTCCTGGAGAAATCCCGAGTTGTGCACCAGAACCACGGTGAGAGGAACTTCCACATCTTCTACCAGCTGCTGGAGGGAGGGGAGGAGGACCTGCTGAGGAGGCTGGGCCTTGAGAAGAACCCACAGCAGTATCACTATTTAGTAAAGGTGAACATTAACTATAATTCTTAAAATATTGTATTACAGGGTTGGGATATCTCCAATTGACTTTGTCATTTCCTTCCCTCACTTCAGAAATAACTCTGAGGTGACTGCTGTAAAAAGAAACACAATGCATTGAGCATGGATAATGTATCTTTGATGATTATTTGCTTATTTATATCAAGCTGTGTCTTTTTAGGGTCACTGTGCAAGGGTCAGTTCCATAAATGACAAAAATGAGTGGAAGATCATGAGGAGAGCCCTGTCTGTTATCGGCTTCAATGACAGTGAGGTGGAGGTGAGGTTTAGCAGCACAGATTTTCCTACTTATAAGGCTTTTTCTGCTTTGATTTGGGATTTTTGATTGAAATCAGTGAATCAAATCAGAGTGAATGTATTCTCTACAAAAATCCTGAAAAATATACAAAATGCTTTCCTAAAAAGTGAATTAACACAAAAGCCTTGCTGTGTGTTCATTCCATCATCCTGATCTCTGCCTGTTGCTCCCATGGCAGGATTTGCTGAGCATTGTGGCCAGTGTCCTGCACCTGGGGAATGTCCAGTTTGCTGCTGATGAGCAGGGCAATGCTCAGGTCACTACAGAGAATCAGATTAAATACCTGGCCAGGGTGAGTATCACCAGTGAGGGAGATATTACAGGAAAGGTGAATTGTAGAGGATTCCTTACTTTGAGCTTAATGTCATCGGATCATTTTGGACTATGATTTAGAAATTCTCATAAATTTAACTGTAATTTCACCTAAATAGAATGCAAATATTATAATCAAACCCATTTAATTGACAACTTCTCTATTTACCACCTGGCCCACTCCTGCCTTGAGGTTTCCACCTTTGGGCAATGAGGTAGGAACGGACTCTGGAAAAGAGTTTTAAAGAAAGAACCACCTTAGTGCCTTTTCTTGCTCATTTCCTTCCAGCCAATTCATTTGTTAGCTCATATCCCTGCCAGAAAGGAGGGAAGGGAGGGATCGATGCTGCAGAGTTGTTCAGTGTGAGTGGGAAATAAAGGGTTGTTTCACTGGGCTTGGATTTTATGAAAATGGAATGTACAGCTCCATAAATTAATTGAATATCCTGTGTGCAGCTGCTGGCAGTGGATGGCTCAGTTCTTCGGGATGCACTGATCCACAAGAAGATCATAGCAAAAGGGGAGGAGGTAAGAACAGGCCCTGGGGGTTTGGGAGGCAAAGGGAATTCCATGAATCAGCTCTGCCAGCAGTTCCCTCAGGAGGTTGTCACTGCTGGGGTCCCACTGGTGACTCTTCAGCCACGAGCAGGATGCTTTTGAGTGGCTGTTCAGTGATGATGAGGCAGGAAAAGGGGATCCCTTGGTCTGGGGGCTGCTGAGTGGTTTTCTCTGCTCCTGCCTGCAGCTGGTGAGTCCCCTGAACCTGGAGCAGGCAGCCTACGCCAGGGACGCGCTCGCCAAGGCCGTCTATGGCCGCACCTTCTCCTGGCTGGTCAACAAGGTCAACAAATCCCTGGCTTACAAGGCAAGTGAACTTCTCCTTGTTGAGATCTGTGGCTGCGTTTCTCTTCCAAGGCACAACTTCCCAAGGATATTTTCTGGAATTCACATTCTCTGAACCTCAGAGAAAGAAAAAACAATTCTTATCTCAATTGCTGCCCCTCTTGTTGTTCACAAGTGGAATGCATTGTGGAAGATTGTTTACCTGAAGGGAATTGGTAATTGGATTCTGGTGTGTTTTGATTCGCTGACTAATTGAATCCAAATTGAATGTGTGTGTGTCAGGACTGTCAGCAGACGGTCACGAGATTCTGTGCAGTGGAGTGCAGTTGGGTGCTTGGCAGATTCAGTTTAGATGTAGTGTAATATAATATAGAATAATATAGTATAATAAAATAATTAATTAGCCTTCCGATAAGATGGAGTCCTCCTCATCATTTTCTCCCCTTCCTTGGGGTTGCCCTACTTTACTATAGAGATCCAGCCAAATGTGACAGCAATTTCCAGATCTTTCAGCCTCAAAGCAAGTTCCATGCTTTTAGTAATTTCTAAATTAATTTGTTTTCTAAATTGTGCAGTAAATTCTGGGATTAGATGATGGAGATCCAGGGATGAATCAGAGCTGTGAGTAAATACCTGCATTTGTTTTCTGCTCTGTTGCAGGAAGAGAAGTTTCCAGGCTGGAGAAGTACAACAGTTCTAGGATTGCTGGATATCTATGGGTTTGAGGTTTTCCAGCACAACAGGTTTGTTTTGATAAATTCTGAGTTACATTATTCAGTTTATGGTGTTTTCTCTCCCTTGTGAAACAAGGCTTTATTCCATTTCTTAGTAAAAGAGGTGGCATTTAAATGTCAGGACATCTGGTGACAAACTGCTAATCACAGGGCTTCTAACACTTAACATCCAGCTAATAATTAGCATTTACAGCTATTAATGGACCTGGTATTTAAAACTGTTGTTTTTTGGGTGTATTCATGCCTTACCTTGAGCTGTGCCTTTGTCCAGCTCTCCAGCCCAGGGGTGGCTGTTGTGGCATCTTCCCATGGTGGTGACAAACCAGGGGATGGGACTGGCAGAGTCTGGAGCCTCCCTGGCAGGTAGCACTGAACCAAGACTCTCAAATTTGCAGTGTTAGTGGGCCTTTATTCAAGGTTTTTGTGTTCATCCATGTTCCATCCTTCATGTCCATTTTTCCCTCCTTCTGGAACTCTTTGAGTTTCCCTAAATAATACATGTACTAAATGCATGCAGTCAGTCAATAAACACTTCACAAAAATCTATTTCTCTTGATTCACTGTATCCCTGCTGCTCCCACCTCTTTCTGCACAACCAGTGATTATTTTTCTGATTTTTCTTTGCAGCTTTGAGCAGTTTTGTATTAATTATTGCAATGAAAAGTTGCAGCAGCTCTTCATCGAGCTGACCCTGAAGTCAGAGCAGGAGGAGTACGAGTCCGAGGGCATTGCGGTAAGAGCCCAAATCCCCCCTTCCCTCTCCTTGCAGAGCTCCTGCCATCATCTCCAAATCAAGCAGTTAAAGAACTTTCCTTTTTCCCTTCTTTTGGAAACCCTGGTAACTGTGTGAGACAGCTGGAAGTGAGTAATGCAATCCCAAGCTTTTACCCTGATTTTAATAAAGGCAAAGTTAGGAAAACAAATGTGATGAGTGAAAAAGCTTTGACAGAAAGATTGTTTAAATCAGGTGCTCTCTGAAATGTTCTGAAATTTACATTTCTTTTCCAGTCTAGAGTTGTTTTCACCTAAGTGTGATTTCTTGTCTTTGCAGTGGGAACCAGTTCAGTATTTCAATAACAAAATAATTTGTGATTTGGTGGAAGAGAAATTCAAAGGCATCATTTCTATTTTGGTAAGTTGAAAACATATTTTTGAATGAAAAATTTCGGGCAGTGTAGTGGAAAACAAGGGGGAAAACATGGGAAAAAAACTGTTTATGTTGGAAGTGTTTGAGTAGGTGGGAAGAGCACTAATACACTGAATAGTGACACCATTAAAAGTCATTGCATCACTTCCATGGGCTCTGGGGAAAGCAGCTCCCAATCCAGGCAGTCTGGAAGGAGGGAAATGGTTTCCTTTTCAAATCAAGAATTCTTCATTTATTGAGCCAAAAGTTGTTTATCTGTGGAAAGGCCAAACTGGAGGAGAGTTTCAGTGAGGCAAAGCCCAGAAATCCCTGGAATTTGTGTGTTTGTAGGATGAGGAGTGTCTGAGACCTGGGGATGCCACAGACACGACGTTCTTGGAGAAACTGGAGGAGACTGTGAAGAACCACCCTCATTTTCTCACGTGAGTGTTCCCTCAGCTGAGGGATTCCAGTGTGTGAATAACATCCTCACTGTGCTAGGTCCCACATAAAAGATGATAATTTTCTTTTACAGAGAGATTTGGTTAATATTTAAGATAATATAAAATAGGCTGTCAACACAAAGTGCCCGACAGAGCTTCAGAATGCAATAGGGGCAACAAAACTCTTGTTACTGACTCACCTCTCAACTTGCAGATTGTTTACTTCAGTTTTGGAGCTCCAATGTCTGTTTATTCTGAATGTTCTGCTTTTATTCTGAATGCTCAGTTTAGGATGTGTACATCTTATGTGCACACAGAACCACTCTGCAAGGAACACTGAAATTCCCCTTTTAATGAAACATAAATACATTTAATGACACTTCTATGATGTGCTGGTTGATAACTTTATTTACCTGAAAATCCCCAAGTCCAATTTGCATTCCTTGCTCACCTCTGCACAATCCTGTTCCAGGACTGAATGTCCTGCTGCTTTTTGAGGTGAATCCTGCAGGATTTTGTTTCTCCTGAAGGTTTTTGCTCCCTCCCCAGGCACAAACTCGCTGACCAAAAGACGCGCAAGTCGCTGGGGCGGGAGGAGTTCCGGCTCTCGCACTACGCTGGGGATGTCACCTACAGTGTTGCAGGTAACACAGAAAAACCAAAGAAAAACAAAAAATCTGGGCCTTAAATACATCCCCTCCTGAGCTGATCAACCAGATTAATTTCAAATCTCAAATCCCTGCCTTGAAGTGCCAGTGGAACAGCCTGAGTGGTTTGTTTTTCTTCCAGGTTTTCTAGATAAAAACAACGACCTTCTCTTCCGGAACCTGAAGGAGGTGAGTGTGGAGAGAGGAGTTTCCAGGACAGAACGAGGAGTTGGGTTTCAAATGAGGTGGCACCTGAGGGAAAGGATTCTTCTAGACTCCACCTGGAGGCTGTGTGTCCACAGGGCTGCGCTCTGAAAAGACTGATTGAGATCCCAGTGTTCATTTTGTTATTTTAAATAGTTTTGTCCTCAGGTTTCTCTGGTAGTCATCTCTGAAAACATCTCTCTCTGCAGACCATGTGCAACTCAGAGAACCCCATCATAAACCAGTGCTTTGATAGGACAGAGCTGACAGACAAAAAGAGACCTGAAACGGTGAGAACTCGAGAGCTGGAGGGGGCTGTGGCTGTTCCCTCTTTTTGGAACATGAACTCTGACATGATCTGAAATGTAAACCCCTCACATTGTATTCTGCTGGTTTGTAGCCAGCTCCAAGTCATCCCTTCATGTGCAGCTTTTTTTTCTCCTAGGCAGCAACTCAGTTCAAAAACAGCCTCTCCAAACTCATGGAAATCCTGATGTCCAAAGAACCCTCCTACATTCGCTGCATGAAACCCAACGATGCCAAACAGGCTGGTATGGCCCTGGGACAGAGACAGAGCACTGCATTCCAGCCAGGGAGGCACAGAAAGAAGCCAAATTAAGATTTTGGGTTCATTTTGGGGCTGTTCCTGAGCTTCTGTAGGGAGGGGGTGGCAGTGCCAGCAGCCAGGAATTGCAGTGGGAGCACTGCTCTTGGGTAGAGGAAGGTGGTGGTTAAAGAATTATTGACCTATGTACATTCATTATAATGACCTTATTCTCCCTCAGTTTTGGTTCCTCTATGCATCAAACATCCCAAAGGAAAACTTCATTTTGGAGCTAAATATAAATAAATAAAAAGGGATGGGATGGGGGAAGGCAGGAGACACAAAACTGTGTGGGACTTGTGCTGTGAGGATTCATTGGAGGTTAAAGATAATCCTGTGAGATCCAACCAGAGCTGAACATTCCCCTTGTCTAGAGCAAGGCCCAGCTGTGCACTGATTGTGTTTTCCATTTCCATGTCCTGCCAAGACCGATTTGATGAAGTCCTGATCCGACACCAGGTGAAGTACCTGGGGCTGATGGAGAACCTCCGCGTGCGCAGAGCCGGCTTCGCCTACCGCAGGAAATACGAGGTGTTCCTGCAGAGGTGAAGCTACTTTGGAATTCTTTCCTCGGCTGCTCCCTCTCCCTGAGCTTCATCCCATTGCTGTTGAGGCTGGGAGCTGTTTTGAACAGCACAGGGGAAGCTTTACCACCTAGAGGGGTGGGAAGCTTGGGCTCTCTCCCTTCCTTTGACCCCTCTCCCTTCCCTTGACCCCTCTACTCCTTGGATTGCGCTTCTCTCCCTAAGATTTCCTCTCCTGCCAATTCCCAGGTACAAATCCCTGTGTCCAGAGACGTGGCCCACGTGGGATGGGCGGCCCTATGATGGGGTGGCTGTGCTGGTGAAGCACCTTGGCTACAAACCAGAAGAATACAAAATGGGACGGTCAGTTCTGCGTTCTCAATTTGAGGTTATGAATCACTGCATGTCCCTGTTGTCCCTTTGAAATGAAGCTTCTCTAGATAATGGGGGAGGGAAATGTTACAGAGCCCAAAGGGGATGCCAAAAGCAAGTTGCTCCAGCATGAAAAATGTAATTCTGCATTTCTATTTCCAGAACAAAGATTTTTATCCGCTTTCCCAAGACCTTGTTTGCCACAGAAGATGCTCTGGAAGTGAGGAAACAGAGTCTGGGTGAGACACTCACACTTGCAGTGGATATCTATTTTAAAAAGCTGAGTCTTTTTCTACCAAAATGTGCTTGGTCACAGTTGCAAATTGCTGCTTTTCTTGCAATTCCAGCCACAAAAATGCAGGCAACGTGGAGAGGTTTCTACCGACGGAAGAAATTCCTGACCATGAAACACTCAGGTATGAGACACAGAAGGAGGGAGAGATGTTCCCCCAGCAGCTCCCACAGCAATTCCCATCCTTTTACTGACATTTATCCCATGTATCATATTATTAAAAACTCATATTCTTGCCCCCATGCCCCACTGAAGGCTGGTTATTTCCAGAGTGGGTTTTCCTGAGCATTTTTGGTGCCAGTTTTGTGTGGAGTCAGTTTGAGGATGAAGGAGCTCCCTTAATGCAAAATCTTTGTGTTATTTTTAGCCATCACCATCCAGTCCTGGTGGAGGGGAACCCTGGGACGCCGAAAAGCTGCCAAGAGGAAATGGGCAGTAGAGACAATCAGGAGGTGTGTGAAGAGCAGCCCAAAGCCCTCAAACATCACATTCCTTAACAATAAGATGCTAAAAAGAAACTTCCTTGTCACTACAGAGTTTTTTTTTAATGAATTACAACTATTAAATAAAGTCCAGGAAATAGAACCTTTAAATACCACTAATTTGGATGACTTTTTAAATTTTCTAACAATATTTTCCACTCCCACAGGTTCATTAAAGGCTTCATTTACCGGAACCACCCGCGGTGCCCAGAGAACGAGTATTTCCTGGATTACATCCGATTCTCCTTCCTGATGAACCTCAAGAGGAACTTACCAAAAAATGTCTTGGACAAATCCTGGCCAACTCCTCCTCCATCACTCTGTGAGGTGGGAATGAGCCCTGGGATGTGGGAGGGGAATCCAGGCCTAGAGGATTGCAGCTTCTTGAAGTGTGGTGCTGTTACAACACCATTTCCTCCTGGGCTTCTCAGCCATTTCTGAACTTCAATTTTTCTCTTAACAGACTCAGTTCCCTCTGTTGCTGTTATTATCCTGCATCTGCTTGAATTTGTTTATCTGCTCAAAACAAAATATTGCAGAAATCCCAGTTACCTTATCCAAAGAATTGTTTGGATTGAAGGCACAGCTGGAAAGAAGGAAAGGCACAGCAGTGCAGAGAGGAGGGACCCTGGTGTTTATTCCCCATTCTAAAGCAGCTGGAGAAGTCTCAGGGCAAACCCTTATAGAGAAAGGCAAAAAATCAGCTGCTTATTATTTAATTCTTGGTCAGGAATCAGCTTTTTAAACCAGCAGTGCATTTTCTGCAGTTGCTGCTGCTCTGTTGGGTTTGTCAGTGGTTCTGGGCTGTTGGGTTTTTGTCCCTGTTGGATTTGCCCATCTCAAGTTTCACCCTCTTGGGTTTATCAGTGCCCTGGGCTGTTGGGTTTGTCCCTGTGGGCTTGCCCCTAATTCTGGGCTGCTGGGTGTTTGTCCCTGTGGTTTGTCAGTGGTTCTGGGCTGTTGGGTGTCTGTCCCTGTGGGTTTGTCCCCAGCTCTGAGCTGTCCCCACTCCCGTGCTCCCCGCAGGCGTCGCAGCTCCTGCGCAGGCTCTGCATGCAGAACATGGTCTGGACCTACTGCAAGAGGATCAGCCCCGAGTGGAAGCAGCAGGTACAGGGCACCTTTGCAGGGCTTCTCTGACCCTGCTAAGGGCAGAACTCAAGGGAAGGGAGGAGGGGAGCAGCTGGAGGGGAGGGCCAGGCCCTGCCCTCACTGGGCCTCGGGGCAGCAGTGGTGAGCTGTGAATCGCTGCTTTCTGGGGTGCCACAGGAACAGTGCCACTGATTTGGGTTTAGGTTACACACAAAACACTGAAAGCCTGGAATGTGCACAGAAGAGATCCCATTCTATACATATTTCAATAGATACTATTTAAACAGGCTGTGGAGCCAAGCCCCCACATAATTTCTCCATTGAAAAGCCATGCTACTCTGCCCATGGAAGCTAAAAATATAAGAAGCTACATTATTCTGCCTGTACCATGTAAAGTAGAGAGTAAGAATCCTGCAGACACAAACCCAGTCATTTTCCAAACAGAGAAGTTACAGGAACCATTTCAGCTGCTCTGTTGTAGCTAAAAAGAATAAAAATGATACTGAGATTTGATTCATCTCATGAAAAGGTAGATGGGGGAGGGAGTTTTTGTAATTAAAAAAAAGCTCAGTAGAGAGACACAATAGGAGATGTTGGCTGTAACTGCCATGAAGGTTTTTCATTGCACCATCTCTCACCTTCTGCAGTGCACGGACACCTGGAATGAGAGGCTGGGGCTGAGCCTGTGATTAGGGACATGGGATTAACTCAGCTCAGCAGCTGCTTTCCCCCAGCAAACCAGACTCACTGATAAGGAGCCTCTTTTATCCCCATTTTTACCTGTAAATCATCCCAGGTGCCTTGTCCTGTGTCACAGCCTTGGCCCCCAGTACAGCAGTGGGGATTCCCCATTTTCCCAGCTCCTGGTTTGTTCTTGGAGCAAAGGAGCCCAGGGCTCAGGTCACTGACAGGGGCTGGAGTTCTGCCACCTCCAGAGAGTGGAAGTTTAGGGTGACTCCTCATCCAAACAGGAACTGAATTATGACTGCTAATAAAACCACAAAGGGAACATCTCTTCTAACACAGACGTATCTTTTTAAAGAGGAGAATTTTTATGCTAAATAAGAACACTTCTTTTGTCCTTGCAGTTGGAACAAAAAGTAATTGCCAGTGAGATTTTCAAGGGTAAAAAAGACAATTATCCTCAGAGTGTTCCCAGGCTCTTCATCAACACTCGACTGGGTGAGTGGGGGTTGCCAAGTTTAACAGGAGGAGGGAAGGGGGGGATTAATGAACTCTTTTCTTGCTGGAAATTCCTTTCTGACCCCCCACCTATTTGGTTTTAATACAGGTAGAGAAGAAATAAATACCAAAGTCCTTCAGGCATTAGAAAATGAAGCACTTAAGGTGAGAGATGTCAAGCTTTTGTCAAGCTCCCAGTTCCTCAGCAGAAGGGCAAATTAGATTTCTGGAGAAAGTACAGCAAGAATTTTACATTGTACTAAGCTTGTAATACTCTTGAGGACAGTCTGGGAAGAGTTGGTGGATTAGAAAGTGGAGATTTGGGCAGTTTAATGATGGCAGTTAAGAACTGAATGGGTTACAGCTGGAGGGGAAGGGGGAGAACCCCCAGAGTGACACCAAACCTGGGTTTCCCAGTCCCCAGGCAGGGCAGCCACCAGGCTGTGTCCAGAGCTGCTCTGGGGCAGCAAGGAAGTTCTGGCACAGAGAATTTTCTGCATTCTGGTTTCCCAAGCCCTGGTTGGTGCCTGCTGGGGGCTGGCAGTGCCCCAGGTGGGATCTGGTCCTGCTCACACGTGTTTCAGTATGCAGTGCCTGTGGTCAAGTACGACAGGAAGGGCTACAAGGCGAGGGCGCGGCAGCTGCTGCTCACCCAGAGCTCGGCCATCGTGGTGGAGGAGTCCAAGATCAAGCAGCGCATTGACTACTCCAACCTGACAGGTGGGAATGGCACAGGGATGGGGCTGGGCACTGCCCTGACCCTGCTCCTCAGCTGCACTTCCATATGTACCACTACAAACTCCAGCTTGTCTTTGTCCTGGACAAGAATGAGATGAGCTGATCCTGGCAAGCATTTTAGTACCCTGAAATTGTGTTTTTCTAAAATGAAGCTCCGTAAATGACTCAATTCGTCTCCCTCAACCCTCCCCCTGAGTGATTTCCCAGTTGCAGGGTCTGGCCATGGGGGAGTTGCACCATTCCTGCACAACAGCTGCCTCAGCCACTGCTGCAGCTTTTGGCCCTCGGAATATCCGACAGGAGGGGGAAACTGCCGAGCCTGCTGCAGGATGGGCCCTGCAGCCTCGGGCTGAAGCCTCTCCCCTCAGCCCCCTGCAGCCTCTCAGCTGTGCTGGGTGGGAACAGTTGCTGCATTCCTGGAGAGGCTGTGAGCCCTCCCCAGGCCCAGGCAGTGCCAGTGATGCCCCCGTCTCTCCCCAGGCATCTCCGTCAGCAGCCTGAGCGACAACTTGTTTGTGCTGCATGTACACTGTGAGGACAACAAGCAGAAGGTACTGGGAGCTCATCCCTCCCTCCTCCAGGGAGGGCATCCAGCTGGGAGGAAGGGGGTGACAAGGTGACAGGGATGTGACTTTGTGCCAGCTCTTTCACTGGTATTACCCTGTGTTCTCAGCTGGGGCTCAGCAGTGCTTGTTTGTCCCCTCTGGTGCTGTCCCTGTCCCCTGTCCCTTACAGCAGGGTAGTTTTGGTGCAGTGACACCAAAGCCATGATCCTAAAGCATGGACTCTCCTCCCAGGGTGATGTTGTCCTGCAGAGTGACCACGTGATTGAGACACTGACAAAAACAGCCATTCTGGCCAACAAAATCAACAACGTCAACATCAACCAGGGCAGGTGAGTGACACCAGGGCCCTGCCTCAGCTCTGCTTCTTCCTGTACCCCATCCAAATGTACCCAATCCACCTCAGCCAAGGCTCCAGAGCACATCTGCTGCAGCTCTGCTACAGCTCCTGGAGAGTCCCACACGCTCACCAGGGCTGTTCTCACCCTTTGCTCCTCACAGCATAAAGTTCACAGTGGGACACGGCAAAGAAGGGATCATCGACTTCATCTCGGGATCAGAACTGCTCATAGCCAAAGCCAAGAACGGGCATCTAACAGTGGTGAGTGTGGGCTGGGGATCACTTACCCTGGATCCAAACCAGCATTCTGGCATGGGACACATGCCATGGGATGTTCCTGCCAATGGCAGTGCCCTGCTATCCCAGCCTTTCCCCTAGTTGGAGCTGGGCACAGGGCTCCTGCAGCTCTGAGGGGCTGCCAAACTCACACTCAGCAAGAGATTGTCCTCACTTTTTATTTCCACCCCCCAAGATTCATTTACTCTATAGCAAATCAAATTTTAGATACATTTAAAAACACCAACAAAATCCTCTCCCCTTCTCAGCTTGTTTGTGGTGATCCTGGCAGTCAGATCAGCCCCACAGCTGGTTTATGCACTGTCAGACCCCAGCTTATTCAGAAATAAATCCAGCACTAATCCAGACTGCACTGACACCCCTTCCAGCAGAGCTGAGAGCTCCCATTAGGACCAGAGGGCTGCCCCTCAGAACAGCCTCAGCATGTCCAGGAATTAACTTTTGCAGCATTTTGAACACACTTTCAAACCTGTCCTTCTCCTGCAGGTTGCTCCTCGGTTGAATTCCCGATGATGAAAAATTCCCTGCTCCAGGACCTTCCTTCCCTCCACGGAATTGGCTGAACATTGCTCCCAGCAAAACCCCCCTTCCTCGCTTTGCTCTTTCTGTTACTACCAAAGACCTGCACTTTCAGAACAACCACAAAATACATCCTTGCTCTCTTGTCTTACTCTCAATGTCCCGACTGAATGTGGGGTCCAACACAGCATTCCTGCAACCACAGCTCGGGACCTTCAGCTGGGCTTTGAGGAAGAGTTTAAGCCCTGATGGAAATGACCAAAATTTGTGCTTGTCATCACCAAAAAAAAGCACAATCAGAAAACAAGTAACTCTGCTGCTTTCTCAGCCAAATCACTGAAATGCCAAACTTTGTATTATGAAGAATTTTGCTCAGAGATGTTTTAATGCTTTGTGTTACAAATCTAGTGAAGCCATATTGTGTAAATGAGTAAAACCTGTAAATACTTTATAGCCAAGGATGAGATGCACTACGAGAGATAGAGTTGATGTGGAAATTTTATGTTTTAGATTTGGAATTTTTGTTGGTTTTAGTTTATGGTTAAAAGGTATAACCTGAAAAACTCACCATGTAACTTCTTCACTGATCAGGAGCCAGAGACTTTAATCTTTTTTTTGAAGTCAGCTGTCCCATTTCTTGCTCTCTATTTTTATACCACAGGAATTTTTCTTATCCACACAAACACAATGTAATACAAACTGCAGAGGTTACCACTGCTCTGGGCTGGCCATGGGATGAACATGAGCTCCCCCCTGCCCTTCTTTCCCTGTCTGGGAGTCCCAACTGCCCCTTCCCCACACAGCTCCGCAGGCTCAGAGCAGCACCTTCAGGAAAAATGGCTTTTCCTCTTGTTCCATAACTGGAAATCTGATTCCCACAGTATTTATACCAGTGCCTCAGTGCTGCCTTACCAGGGAGGGCTGGGCACTGCTGCTGCCCCACAGCTCCAGGGACACAGGGGTTGGGTGCTGGCTGCAGCACAGGCTCCTCCTCAGCACCTTCCTTTAATCCAAACAGCTGCAAGGTGCAGGGAATTCCTGCTGCATCCCTGGCACAGCTCCACAGCCCAGCCGGCTCTACTTGCCTTAGACACCCTTCCCCTCCATCCTGCTGCAGCCACAGCCAGCCCTGAATGCCTCTCACCCACAGCTCCCTCTCCTGCTCTGGCTCCTGACACGATGCCATTGCCCAGCCCTGCTCCTGGCTGGAATGTGGGATACACTGAGCAGATGTGCTCAGTGTGTGCAGAGCACGCTGCAGATGTTGGTGTATAACCTCTGCCAGACTATGCTGAATAAATTTTTACAAAAAACCAACCCCCCTTGTCTTTGGTGCAGTTTCCTTACGTGGTTTAGGGGGAGGCTGACCCAGCCCCAGCTGTGTCCATGCCAAGGAGCAGGTTATTCCCAGCAGAGCAGATAACCTGTGTCCCTTCTCTCCATCTATGGAACTGCACTGGATGAGAACTGGAACAGCAGGTGAGAGGAATTCACCAACCATTTCCCAGGGATTTATATAGGGAAAGACTGGATAAAAGGGCTGCTCCCAGCAGCAAAACTCACGCTCAGACCAAATCTTCCTTAGCTCCTGTCTGAAGAACAAGGCTGTTCCTGCTGCTCTCTCCCCCTCCAACTGTTCCTAGTACAAGCAACAAAGGAAAGTTACTCTTCTAAAAGAAATTCATAGTGATGGTTGGCATTTTTAATTTAGGTTTGTTTTATTTAAGTTTAATGTTAATTCCATGCTGTGTTTCAGTAAGAACAATACAGATTCTGTATCTGTGGCTCCAGTCAGATATCCAGTAGTACAAATTAGCTTCAAGTTACACATACTGAACAAAAGAGGTTGAGCGAGCGAAGGGAGATGGGGAGAGGGGAGGGAGAAAAGAAAAAATATTGAACACGCATGCAGGCTTATCAATGCCACCTTCAATGCTAACCTGCTTGGAGGGAAAGTAAAGAACAGGCAAGAATGAGCAGCCACGGATTGTTGAACTGTTACCAGCACCATGATTTTCAGCAACATTTCAGCAGTTTGGAAACTTTTTGTTTTTATACAGTAAAACCACTACAATAAATGTCCCAAATGCAACCTCGCAACTTCAAGCTAAACACCCAATTAAGTTGAAACATTGGTATAAAATTCAGTTTAAACAGTTATAAAAAAAAGAAAGATGCCACCACATGAGCACTACCTGGCCAGGACCAATCTCTCCCTACACAGCCTTCAGGTGTCACATCCAGGTCTGATGGCAATGTCACCACAGCTGGCAGAGACAATACAGTAATGCTGAAAGAGCCTTTATGCAGTCCTGTTAGTGTCTTAAAGAACCTAAAAGCTGGCACCAGTAAAATCCACAGAAATTCACTCTTGCCTTTAAGAACTTTTAAACTGTGTAAAAAAAATAAAAATAAAGAAACCCAACAGGGCAGGAACCTAAATTCTGAGACCCAATGTAAAAGTCAGATTTGGTGGTTCTCAGAGTGACACTGAGGGTTTTTGTGGGGAAGGGGGAGGGTGGTCAGAGATGGGTTCTCTTGTTGGCCTTTGTGTCTCACTGGTTTTCATCTTCCACATCCTGCAACGCTTCTTTATTCTGTTCTTCACCTGTGGAAGTGGGAAGAAGGAGGGAAAATGTTACCATTTAAACCTGAGAGCTGCAGAACAGCTTAACAAGCACCTAGAGATTAATATTTTCATGCAATACACGCTCACTCTCCCACTCCACACTGCCAGCTCCAGAGTGAAGCATTCCCATGGAAACAAAGCCTTGGAGTCACCTGCACCTTCACACACAACTGCAGCCAGGCCATTAGAACATGTGAGGACAAACAAACCCAGCCCTTAAAACTGACACCACTCAGGTGAGCAGTCCTGCTGAGCCAGGGCTGCACAGCCCAGGCAGAAACCATGGCAACAGCTGCGGATCAACATGGATCAACACCCTTGGATCTGGAAAGGCCTTCCCCACACCCTCATCTCTTTTTCTGCCCATGCCCACTCAAGCCTCAACAGCAAAGTACCTCAGGGAATTTTATACAGTTACACTGATTCCAGGAATTACCAAAGGTATGAAAAACACCCTACTGTGAGTCCAACCTGACAAGAAACCCTGGGTTTAAGGTTATTAAAGAAAAACATCTTGTGGAAATTAATGTCTCTGTCCAACCAGGCTATGCCATGCAGTGGAATGGGGCTGTCCATGAGACTCCTGCAGTTTGGTTACACTCCAGCTGCCCCAGGGAGCTCCATGCAACACCTTCTGCAGGGCTTTACCAAAATTCTGCTGCAACTGGGCAAGTTCCAGGTACCTCAGCTGGTGCCATCACACATGCACAAATCACTGAACTGCTAAGGGAGGCTGAAAAAATGCTTACAATTATCTGTAACCACATTAGATGGGACTCTCTTAAGGGCAATAAACAGAAACTAGTAATTAAAAGCTTAATTTGCAATAAAACCCAATCAAATGAGACTGGTAACTTCCAGCAGATAACCAGAATGTTTGCTCAGCGCATGTCCAGATTCAGGATTACCACCAGGTACAACAGGAAGCAGATTTTGGAAGAGGGGCCTAGGAACAGAGGACATTCAACAACAATAAAGTTTACAGACAGAATTCAGTATCAGTTCATTTAAGAGAGGAAAGCAGAGGCTTTAACCCAGATGAGAAGATCTGACCAACACACTTGAGCAAATACTCCTCTACCAGGCCACTGTGAAGTACTTCCCATGCCCAAATATTCTTCTATCCATCCAGGTTTGCAGCTCAATTCCCAAACATGTGAGTTACTCTGGATCCTAGTCAAGCACATCATCCCTGGGCAGGGGACAGGTGCCACAGGAGTGGCAGCAGGGACACAAGCATTTGTCAGCAGCAGGTGACAGAGGCAGGCACTGTTAGTGACAGGAAAACTGACACTGAAAACTCCAATGAGCCACAATGAGAGACTTACAAAGTAGAGTTTTTAGGAAATGAACAGTTGGACTTTCCTTTAGGAATCTATACAGCAGAAAAGAAGGGGAGAACAGGAATCATATGGAGATGACATTACAAGTGTGGAAATAAACTCAACACTCATCTGGGCCATGGGAAAGCTACAGGGATTGGGATGGGAGTGCAGCAGCTGGGTCATGCCTGCCTTTACATCCCTACATGGCTGAAATGGAAAGAGGGAAAAGCTTCATGCCAAACAAGCCCTTTCCAAGCCTCCCCCATCACCCAGAAACTGCTAATTGTGCCACTATTGCTTAATTGTTCAAAGGTTCTGCTCATTTGGGAATATGGAGCTCTGGAACCATCAGCTGGAAATGCACTCAGAGTATCAGCAAAGTATGAGGAAACTTAACTTTGCACCTGTGTCTAAACATTCTACATTATCACTTTTCTGGATCTGAAGAATTCCACCACGATTTTAAGCAGTCCTACAGTATTTTCAATTTTGTCATCATTATCTTTCTGGCACCAGTAACCAGGACAACCTGAACTACTTCAGGAAGAACAAAAATGTCTATTTTCCATGCTGTAGAGCAAGAAATTTAGATCTCTATTTCTTTTTTCAAAATCTAAAGAGCCTGTAAATAATCCTGTGGAACTTCTACAATATCCAAGATCCATGAGAGACATCAGCTATGGGCAAATCAGGAACTTTTGGAAGACACTGTTTGGAAGATATTGGTATTATCCCACACTGATCCAACCTTGTCATTCCACTAAAATGGCTTCCACAGACTACCAGGGTATTTGGCTCCAACAAAAAAAGTAAAGCTTGTATCTAATCTGAGGGAATTTGAAATACATTTCTCTCTCCAATGCCTACCATAGCAAGGAAGGCATTCAACACCTGCAATGTTTGGAGAAAAGTCTACAGATCCATCCAGGGTCCATCCTGCACCAGGAGATAATCCTTGAAAAGGGAGGTGCAAGAGCCTTAAACACTGGGATGTGGAGTAAACCAGGGGCCAAGACCCCACACATTTACAGCATCCCCAGTCTCAGCAGCCCAAAGAGCTGAGTGAGAAGCTATGGAGTAACAACACTCCAAAACAAACCCATCACCCTACGTAAAAACAGGGAATTGGGAAGAAGTTAAAAGATTCTGCATTTGCTTTCAAATGGACACACCACCAGCTAAGTATCCCCAGGAATGCTGTGTGGCTACAAGGAACAGCCTACCAAAAATTTAAGACACTCACATACTTATGTGAAGTTCAGCAGTGCTGTTTCTAAGCTCTAGGCATTTGTGGGTACCCAAAATAATCTTAACAGGACTTATTTCTTCCCCTCCAAGTTAAAACTAAAAAGAAGCCAGCTCTTTTCACTTGTCTCTCCAAGAGAGAAACCCTAAAATGAGTAGTTTTATACGAAGCATCGTATGTGAAAGTTTAAATGTTGGGAAAGTCCATTCATTGTGCCAAAACCACTTCAAAAATTTGTGCTATCGTTTGCTAGTGAACAGAAACAACCCATGTCCCACCCTCTGGTACTGCCAGGGGACACATTTGACATTTGCTCTGGCAATGAGAATATGGAGTGACCTGGAATGAAGGGGAACTAAAGCATTTGCAGTGCTTCCTCCTGCACTGGAGGTTCATTCTGCTTAGAATGACACCAGAGATGAGCATGACATGCAGAAAGAAAGAAAACATGAAATAAATGAAGTCACTGCTTTTACAGTCATCACAGTTGCCATGTGGGGAGGGAAAAACAACCAAGTGTTGCTAATTCCACACCTTCTTCCTTCAAGTGAGAGCTCAAAAGACTCCAATGTCACCCCTATCCCCTGATCCAGTGTTAAGGCAGGACAGGAGGGACATTATTAGGAGAGACAGAAGTAAACCATCAAAGGCTCTCCATTTCCACACTCTGTTCCTGGGTCAGGATGAGCTTTTCCAGCAGGACTCACTTACCATCACCCTGCATGTCTGAAGTCCATAGTGTCAGGTTATCACGTAACAACTGCATGATAAGTGTAGAGTCCTTATAGCTTTCTTCACTCAGTGTATCCAGTTCTGCAATAGCATCATCGAAAGCTGCTTTTGCCAACCTGCAACGACACAACAAACATTTAACAAATGCTGCTGAACACAATCCAGAAGCACAACTTAACAGCAGTCACTCTGTGCTTTAAGAAACTTACTCAAGAATATTGGTTTCATTAAACATTTCTACATCTTGATTAAGTGCTGCTAAAAACTTAGCGTAATCTGCAGTGACAGAAGAGAAATGGTATTTGCTTCAATCACTGCCACTCTGTACATGCTCACAGGTCACAGAAATCAGTGCCACCACCCCTTCCAGCTTGTGCAAGACAAGTTAAATCACCTCACACCTTGGGCAGTTTGAGAGTTAACCTGGCAAGCTGCTAAACTGCCATTAGCTGATCAATTCAAGGTTATCACTGTTCAGCTTCTCACACACCATTATTCCCACACAAACACGTGGCTCTGGACTCCAAAGACAATGGCGATGCTGAAAATCTTCCCAGCGAACTGACATCAATCACAGCAAACATCAGCAGAAGAAAGCAGGAAATGCAGTTACCTAAGGAGCAACACTTCTGTCTTGTCTGGTATTCACACAACATTCCCATATTCCCACTCTGCCAGTCACCACCTACCTGCAGGCACGATCAGGAGAATTAAGAATTTCATAGTAGAATACAGAGAAGTTGAGCGCAAGTCCTAAGCGGATGGGATGTGTTGGTGGGAGTTCTGTCATTGCAATGTCACTAGCAGCTTTGTAAGCCACCAAGCTGTTCTCTGCAGCCTCCTTCCTGTCATTTCCTGTGGCAAACTCAGCCAGATACCTATGGTAGTCCCCCTTCCTGAGAACAGAAACAGAAGGAAGTCAGTAATCCTTGTCTGCCCACCAGTCATTAAATTAACAGAAATTAAAGTGTGTTTAGATTATTCACACACCAAGCACTGTACTGCTCAGTTATTGTCTACACAACACTGCACCAGGAGCTGAGGGAATTTTAAACCATCATTACAGGACACACCTTCATTTCTTCTCTTTACAAATGCTCAGCTCATGCAAAATAAAAAAACCCAAGCAGGGATGTGATTTCTACGTCAGCAACTCAATTAAAAGTGTTGTTTCTTACATCTAAGAGCTGCACAACAGTGTATTTTAAGTTCCCATTACAGCTACTTCATTTCTGTCTCTATTTCAGGCCTTTCCCCTCAAGAAGGTACTTACATTTTGTAATAGAAAACCTTGGACTCGCCAGTGTTAGCTGCTGGAATGAGGTGTTTGTCCAGTACATCCAGAATGTCACAACAGATTAACTTCAGTTCAGTCTCAACCTAGTAAAGAAAAATAAAAATATAACAAGAAATTAGAAAAGGGGGCGGGGTGAGCACTTCAGCCTAAAAGCTTTCAAAGGTACCCAAATATCAAACAGGTAACATCATGAAATTCCAAAGAGGGTTAAGACAGAAGAAAAATAAATAAAATGCAGCTGCTCCACAGGTGCATTAAGCAAAACAGTTCTGCACATTTAGCTGGCACACACAAGAGGCAGGGACTGATGGATGATGAAATGGGGAACTGAACAGTGGAATTGTAAACTCCTTAGAAGACATCTTGCTAGACCACTGCATTAAGTTTTTCTCAGGATGTAATTCCTTACTACAAGGCTTGCACAACTCAATTCCTTCAATTTTTGATCCCGGAAGGATGCACTAAAAGTGGCAACAGCAAAGGGGACAATTTTAAGGTAATTAACACAAATCAGCTCACCTCCATTATACCCCAGAGCTAAATGGCACCTTCACAACAGGTTCTAGTGAGTCCTTGGAGGCAAAGCTCTATTTTTAGAGCCTTAAGACAAAACTCATGGAGTATCAGAACAGAATCAAGATGTGCCACACAAACAAAGGTCAGGTACAAGATGAAAACAAGCTCCAGAAGCAGGTGAAAAACACAAAATGCAGCAACTCAGTGAAAAAGCAGAAATCATCAACACCGACAGTGAAATCTGTAGCCAAAAATACAGTATATAAAGCCTTATTTAAAAACAGATACTGGATTTGAATAGTCTGAACTGAAAACAGTCACATGAACCTTCATTTTTTTCCAGTTCCAAACATAAAGCAAAGTCTATGAGGTCAGGGTTTACCACAGAGAGTTTCACACCTGCAAGCAAAGAAACTGAGCACACCCAGAAAAGCTGAAACCCCTCCTGTGACATCAACATTGCCCAAACCAGATGGGCTCTGAGCCCCCAGGTCAGTCCAGTAGGAGTGGTTGGTTTAATGCACAGTCTCCCAGTCACTGCTGCTTTTTCATGATTTCACAGGAACTTTCACAGATACAGCTGAAGAGAACTCTGGCTCAAGCTGATTTCATATAAAGGAGAGATTTCAAGCAAATGCATTAAAGAAACTACCAGGAACTGCAAGTCTTGGATCACAGGAGCAGCCCCACTCAGTCCATCAGCCCTTCCTATCCTCCCACCCAAGCATTTGCTTTCCTTCTTCCCTTAAGCATTTTCCTTGCCATGTAATCCTTTTATCACCACACAGCCCCCAAACTATCTGGGTTTGTAACCACAGCAGTTATACCCAAAATGTATTCAAACTACAGATCCAAAATAAATTATAAACTGGCACATACACACACATACTGACTTGTACAAGTAACAGATTTGTAAAAGTTCCCTTAGGTAAATTAACTGTCAGTAAATTTAATGTACAAATGTCAGAATGCCCTGACATTCACAGGAAGAATAAGATGCTGTACGTAATTATGTGACAAATGCTTAAGAAAGGTGCTGAAATATGGTCACTTGAGAAGAATCTACTTCATATATTCTTGGGCTACAAAAGCTATAAAACCTTTGGCCAGCAGTCAGTTCCTGCAAACTTCTTTCCTCTTGATCCTCTTTTTCAATGACTTCTTTTGCAGAGAGATCTTCAGCAAAACTGCAAAGAATTAAATCAGTTTCTAATCCTCTTTAGTTAAATAACCATACATGTACAAACTTCTATTTCATCTCAGACAGACCTTTTCCAGCTTTGCTAAATGGATCAGTCACAGTTATCAGAGATCAGCTGCTGTCCAGGGCAATGGAAATGTCCTGAGCAAGCTTAGTTTAAAAAGATTTAATATAAATCAAGGTGATTAAGAGTAAAACAAACAAACAAACCCACAACAAAACTAAAAGCTCTTGTACAAAAAGGATCTGTTCCAGACACAGTGGTTCAGTGAGCACTCTCTAAGAAGGGGGGATGGAGGAGAGCCTGGCAGCTGCCCCAAAATACAGCCCAGGCTGGAAGTCAGAGCACTGGAAACACACATTCCATGTGCCACATCTTCAGAGCAGGAAGGGGAAGGGCAATACCTGTGCTATGGTGTGGGAACGGATCTGGTTTGACTGCAAGGGAGGGAACTGCACTGTGTGCAGCCACACCCCACTGCAGCCTCTCAAGGATCAAGAGCACAAGCCTCAGTCTGCTCTCATCAGAGATGCAGCCAGATGAGAAATTCAGGGGCTTCTGTATATCCAAATGGCCACAGGAGCCAGGAGAGCAGCCTGTCTACAAAGGAAGCACCTAAATGGCACTTTCCCTCATGGCTATGGATGTGTTTGGCTCCATTCAGCGGAAGTGGCTTGGGAAGAGGCACAGTCTGGTGTCTTTCATCTCTCACAACTACCCAGTGCACACTTCAGACAAGGCCAGCCCAGCCCTGCCCTCCCACCACCACCATCCCTCCAGTTCTGCCCCAGGTCACACTGGC
>VYZP01026478.1:300-15953 GCA_013400635.1 Hypocryptadius cinnamomeus
CAGCTTTGTGAGTTGTTTTGAAAGCTAAAAAAACCCCCTTTTTGTACCTTAGAGACTAAATGCTGTTTGTGAAATAAGTGATGCTGTACGCTTTGTCAGTTTATTGGCTGCTTTCTCTCATGCTCTTTTGGAAAATCCCTATAGTCCTCATGCACTTCTTCCCACCATTCCCTTCCCCTACTTGCACACTACAGAAGATACCACTAGTTTCTCTATTGTCATGTTGCTTGAAAAGCTTTTGTCTTTTAGCATCCAAATGCTGTTCCCAGGGGACCTTCTAGAAATTGTTCACCCTGACTCATGTGAAACTGAGCTAAATCTCTTCCGATTAAAAGAGTTTAAAACTGTTTTTCTGAGAAAATGATGTCTGACACTGTAATTTCCATTTGAAAACAGCTAACATCTGTGGAAAGTGCATAACCAATGCCTGAGGAATTTCTGTGAATTAAGTCCATGTCATGTTTGACTTTTTTCAGTTCTCCTATAGAAGAAAAGGGTGGGTGGGGGAACAGGGGGAAGAAGCCTCTGACCCAAGACTGAGCTAATTTTGGTTTCAGCATACCCTGAGAGTATGAAGAGGTCGTCTTTCTTTCTGCTGTTTTCCTCTATTTTTGGGACCACTCTACACTTGCAGCACTTGTTCCCTTGTCACTGGTTCACTGAGGGTGAGCCAACATCTTGAACACTGATTTAAGAATTAGTTGATTCAGTAGATTAACTGCATGTTTGTATTGCTCGCACGATACCACTGATGCTGTGGGGTTTTCCCCTTAACTACTTTGACTCATCATTGCCCACAAATTTTTAGGGACATGGGAGATGACAGAATATTTTGCTGTTAAAGGAAAGAAAAGGTAAACCTTTTAATTAACTACACATGAGTATACAGGCATATCTCCATCTACTAAATGATTCCAGTAGCCAAGACTAGGTTGTAATTTGGTACAGTAGCAAAACTGATGTGCATTGTGTTATTCTGTAGCATTTTTGTACCATTCCAGGAGTTCTGTTTGCAGACTTCGGAGAGCTTTTGATGCCCTTTTATGTTCCAAATTTTCTAAACCAAATCTCCTGGTATTATCAGAGTTGTTATAAATTACACAGGGGAATGCAAGCTATTTAGCTGTTCTGATACTATCCAAAGGCCAGACACATCCCACTAGTAATTTGAAGTTTTGAGTACTTTCCTGAGTTGGCTAGGGAAACTTTCATCCACAGGGAAGCATGTACACTGCTTTAATTGAAAAGTGATTTCATCATGTAATGAGAATGGGATCCATTCTGTTTGGACAAACCATGACTTCTTTGAATACCAATTATTTTGCACATCTGCCTCTTCATTTTCTCATCAAATTAAACTAAGAAATGGTGGTACTGTAATTCTTTTCTGCCTTTACAGTCTGAAGAGTTTTCTTATCAAGTGGTATTCTTTTCTTTGTAAGTTTTGATGGTTTATCTTACGCCACAAAGTAGGAAATCTCCCGTTTGTCAATTCTTTTTTAAAGCTCATCTGTGCAAAAGCATGTTCAGCATCTGCTTATAAAGATAAGAATGGCACATGCAAGATCAGAACATATTTCCAATTTCATAGGTATGTGACTATGAGTGAAAGGAGATTTAGATCCATCTGAGGACTACAACTGCTTCTGATCTGGAATGCACAGATTTGTAGCTAAGATTCAGAGATTCATTTTCTCACAGTATGCCAGTAAGTAGCTTTTAACTAAAATTAAAAGGGAGAATTTTTTTTTCCCCTGTGCACTGGAGAGGTTATACCAAGATATTTGCAATGTGAAAAGGAAGGAAAAGATTACACATGAATGAATCAAACCCACAAATTATCTTCATATTCTCTCTTAATTACAGGATTAAAATTGAAAATCAATGCAATGGTGAGCAGGTATATGTTAATGTTTTTCCATATGTATTCAACTAGTATTTCTCATAATTGAATTCTTCGCTTTTTCCTTGGTGTAGCAGATACAGAGCTTATTTAAAAACTTGTAATTTTTATATTAATTGATACAAATTTGAACTTATTTGGAACAAATGTAATTTGCCATCCATTAAGTATCCCAAAATTCTTATTTTCTTGTTATGCTAGGGGATAATCATGTACGTGGTTGTTATGTGGCTTCTTGTACCTTGCCAACGAGGGTTTTATACTGTCATGTAATAGTCATCCAGAAGATTTGGTTTTGGGGTGTTTCATGGGTTGTCATCATTTGAGAGCAGGTCAGGGTCCTCTGCAAACATTTCTGTGGTGAACTGATAGTGACTATAGTCAGGTGTCAAGGCTGTAAAATGAACACAATGCTCAGAGTTCTCATTTGACTGCAGTGACGCCAAGGATGAAAAGCTTGAGAGAAGTCTCCTTTATGACTGATGCAAACTGGCAGAATGCAGTTACTGACCTAGTAAAGTATTTGTCTAGTGATTAAACAGGAATTCATAGCTGAGGGTCATCTGGCACTCTGTGCTCAATTCGGGAATGCTTCAGAATTGTCCTACTCTGTGCTGTCAACCTTTCTCTACAGAAACAATAATTTTGCGGGAAAAGGTTTTGAAATGAGCTCTAGGTTTCTGTGTGTTCACTCAAGTTTGCTGTAACAGAAACACAGATGCTGATATTATTTGATAAATAGTAGTATCAACTGTTACAAAAATACCTCACTGTTGCACAAGAAGAGATTTCCAAAATGTATTATTACAACTGGGTGTACTCCAGAGAGTGTCAATGTCTCTGTAGCAGTTCCCAGCTCTTACAGACTGTCTGAGCTCTTGAAGATTTCTGCTTTGGACATTATATCTATGTTCCTTGAAAGTTTTTCAAGATCCTGAGGTACAACCAGGTTCAAGAGGTTCTACATATTTTCGCAAAACAAAATCCAGTTTTATATGAAAATCATACAGGTTTTTAAACTAGCAAAGAACTCAGAATTCAGTTTCCCAGCTCTTCAAATTATGAGACAGTTTCCAAACCCTAGGTTTCCCAAATACTCAGGATTTTTTAATATAAGTTATGCTAAAATGGGGTTTGTTCTGGATATGTGATAACTCTTCTGTGTTGCAGTACCCTTTCATTTGGTGTAAGGGAGAATTTCTTTAGTTGAATTTCTTTAGCTGTCAATAATATTTTAAATTTAGAATTTTACAGAATTCTAAATTTTTAAATTTACGGAAAAGATTGTGTTCTCCAATATTTACTTTTCATGCTAGGAAGTACACTAGTTCAATTTTTATATACATATATATATAGATAGATAGATAGATAGATACATAAATGCCTGGAAAGAGACTCTCCTGCTCATCCCCACTTAATTTTGTCTTAATTTTGTTGATGTGATGGGAATGTTTTGGATAGCACAGCTGGACTGTTTTCAAATGGAACTGAATTGGAAGGTAAGATCCACCTTATAGGACATAATCCTCTATAGCCACTTGGGTTTGCATGGCTTGGTTTTTGGTACAGGGATGGCCACAGAGGTGTCTTCTGTGAGAAGCTACTGGAAGCTTCCACTGTGTCCAACAGAGTCAATTCCTGGCAACTCCAAAGACGGATGTGCTGCTGGCCAAGGTCGGGCTAATTGGAGATGGTGGTAAAGCCTCTGTGATAACAGATTCAAAAAGAAATCCTGACAAAGGTGGTGGCACCATTTAAATTACAGTCATAGGAGCAGAAATAAGAATATGTGAGAACAACTCTGCAGACACTGAAGTCAGTGGAGAGGGAAGGACAGGAGGTGCTCCTGGCACTGGAACTGAGAGTCCTCTGCAGGCCGTGGTGAGGACCATGGTGAAGCACGTTGTTCCCTTGCAGCCCATGGAGGTCCACCAGGGATGCAGAGATCCACCCACACTCTGTGAGGGAGATGCTCACACTGGAGCAGGTGTATGCCTGAAGGAGGCTTTGACCCTGTGGGAGACCCATGGAGAGAGAAGCCCTGCTCCCATGCTGGAGCAGCCTGTCATTGAGGGACTGCACCCCATGGAAGAGTGACCCACACTATGGCAATTTTGTGAGGACTGTTGCCCATGGGAAATACTCTGGTTGCAGCAGTTTTGGGAGGATTGTTGCTTGTGAGATTGAGCCATGTCAGAGAAGTTCATGAAGAACTGTCTCCCGTGGGAGGGACCCCATCAACCAGCAGAGGAACAACTGAGCAGCAGGAGAAGCTTCAGGTGATGAACAGACCATAACCCCCATTCCTTGTCTCCTTGTGCCACTGGGGTAGGCAGTAGAGCTGGGAAGGAGGGAAGGGTGAGGGGAAGGTGGTTTTTAAGGGCTTATTTTACTTCTCATTATCCTGCTCTGATTTTGTTAGTAATAATTTCACTTTGTACCTCTAAGTTGAGCCTGATTTGCCTGTGATGGTATTTAATGAGTGATCTCTCCCAGTCCTTATCCCCCCAGGGACACTTGATTAAATATTCCCCCCTCTGTCCAGCTGCAAAGGGGAGTGAGTGAGTGGCTTTCGTGGGTCTCTGGCATCTGGTGTCAACCCACGACACCACCACTGGCCATCTGGGCCACAGAACCAGGTTAAGACCAGTATTAAGTAACTGTTGTTCTGTCTTGAACCTAAAGCAAGGATGGGAGGTCTGATGCACTGCTTGACCGTACAAAGCCATTTCTTTTGGGCTGTGCTTTTTGTTAAAGGTGAGCACAGTCCTTGGCATAAAAGAAATCTCCTAACACACATTTGAGAGCCACCTGTCAGAAATGTGCAGCTGCTGTTCATTTTTGAAGTGAAACATAACCCCTTTCTTCTACAGATAATGTGCTTTGATTATAATGTTTCAGAGTTGTTTTGATTAGATTCACAGTTTTAAATACTTGCTCCAAAAGTGCCATGCAAATAATATTGTTCTAAAGAAAGCATTTAGAGTTTATTTAATCCTGGGTTTAGTTTGCTTCCTCTTAATTGTGCATGCACTGTTACTTTAATCTTCATATAATATAACTTCCTATTTTTTTATCCCTGGATACAGAGGACATTAATGACAAGTAAACATATGAATTTCATATTAATGTGTACATGTTCTTTATAATAAATGTGCTGTGTACTTTAGAACAATGTGTTTCTGTTAGTCATTAGCTGCCTTTTTCAGTTTAAAGTGAAGTGTATAGTTCATAGCGTTTTTCATATGTTTAAATTCTGTGCACAGTAGTGACAAGCAATGACACTTGAATGTTATTCACAGTATTCTGACCTAGATAAGCCTGCTGATGTCGAGTGCAAACTAATGTAGCCAAATTCAGCCAAAAAGTTTCTGGAAGATGTGTTTTAGGCCAAAATGACTCATAAGGAGAGAGGAAAAAACATGAATTATTTCCCTCCTGCCTTTGCATGCATTCATCAAATGTGTGCATCCTAGCCAAAGAACTAATTTTCTTATGCCAAGAAAATAATGTCTTTTAATAAAACTAAGAATCTGGTCCTCTTCCTCCATATAACTTGGAGGTGACTTCTCCGCTTTTGATAAAAGTTAACAGTGTTTTCTTTTTATTATTTGCTCTAGTTTTTGCAGGACTTCCCCTGGCTTTTTGTCAGAATATTTGAAAGATTGGTGTAGAGAAAGGGAGGAGGGAAGAGGGAAATAAGCACAGTTTAAGGCTGCACCTGCTGTCTCTGGAGTGGGCCAGATTCAGTACTGAGTTGCATTCAGTTCAGTGTCCCCACTGTAGTGAGGCAGAACTTAATCCTTTTTTTTTTTTTTTTTTTCCTGTGATGAATTGAGCCAGCAGCCATGGGGAGAATATTTTTTTCTATTTTAAGCAAAAGAGCACAAGCAACAACCTCGTACGCTTTTGTGCATTGCCTTGATACAAGAGCGGTTTGGTGTCTCCCTCCGTTCTCTCCTTGGAGCTCATGCTGGGAGGCGCCATGAAATCAACAGGGAGAAGCCCAACCCACGAACAGAACTAGCAGGGCTTGGTGGCCGCCTCTGTCGGTGTGTGGGTGCACGGAGGAGCAGTCTGAGCAGCAGCAATCTTCCCAGCCCTGCCTCTCTCTGGGAGCCGCGCACTGTGCCGTGTAGGGGCGCATCTCGTTCTCCTGACGGTGCGCTAGCGGGCTCGCCGCGGCACCCGCTGGCAGGAGCGGCCGCTGCCCGGGGCTGTCCCCGCTGTCCCCGCTGTCCCAGCGCGGTGCTGTCCCCGCTGTCCCAGGTGTCCCCGCTGTCCTGTCCCGCTGTCCCAGCGCGGTGCTGTCCCCGCTGTCCCCGCTGTGCCGGGGCTGCGCCCTGGCGGCCGGCGGCGGCAGCGCCCGGAGCGCTCGGGCCGGGATCCCCCGGGAGCCGGAACGCTGGGAAGGGCAGCTAAGGAGCGAGCCAGAGGTAAACAGGCGCAGGGCACAGAAAAATGGTGGAGGTATTGAGAAGTAAGGAAGCGTATTATGTCTCTTTGAGATGGAAGCCAGAAGTACTTGGTTAGAATGTGGCTGAGCAATGAGGAAGCAGTAGCATAAGGACATAGTAGTTTGTTCTGTGGCAATAATCCAAAACAAACCAAATCTGTGTCAGATACATGATATGACATGTGGCATGTGGTATTTATTCCTGTACAAACCCACTATAATATAACTTGGCAATGATCAGAGAAGTCAATCATTAGCACTTCTTTGTTATCTTCAGAGGTGAGTGCATCTGCAGATCTGTGATACAGACAGATCTCTCTTCTTCAAAATAGAATTGCTAATGGCATCAATATTCATGTTCTAAATGTATAAACAGATTTTGTATCCTATCCTAGTGAATAGTAATAGACTCCAGACTTCACATCTGAGCTCACTAATCTGGACTGTGATCTTACATTATCTTCACAAGTCAGAATATATTGTGGAAAGAGACTGAAAGAGACCAGGAGGTGCTGAGTTCTGCAAAGGAAGATTGTAATGGAGTATTGAAAGACTGAGACTCGGTATGGCATGGATTATGAAGCACATCTTCCAAAGCAATCTGGGGCAGGACTGGTGCTTAAAGTCTTTGCTCATATTTTAAGCATGTGTAGAATTATTGAATTATAATTGAGAATAATTTAGGCTTTCCAGAATTCATTCTAATTACAGGAAAAACAATATATGCTAATATTTATTTGATTCATGCAGTTACTCTGTTAAAGGCTCATTACTGTCACATACCTTTGTGTGTTTTGCTCTTTGCTTCTGTCTGCATTTCAAGTTAATTGGATCGTGTTTAGGCAGTGATAAGTATTTAGACTTGTGATGGTGGGAAAGGCAGAGGCAGAAGATGTTTGGAAGGAATGTTCAGGGGTAATCCAATAATAGAGAGGCTGTAATTGTGTTAATTATCTCAAGTGGCACAAAGGTGTTGATAGAAGAGGAGAATAAAGTTGTTTTCTTCACAGGCAGAAGCAGTGTCTTCAGCACTTAGTAATTACATAGTGCTTCGAAGGCCAGGCTAGGTTTTTGCTCTAGAGGCTTGATGAGGTTGGGCAGATTTATTTCTGTTAAGATGTAACAATGAAGAGGAAGCCTTCAGGTGAGGAACCCATTTGAGTGTTGAGTGTTTGCTTAAAGAAGCTAGTTTCTAGCTTTCTAGTGTTTTAAAATATAAATGGTAGCACACATCATGTGTTTGATGGAGTGCACATCTACCAAAGTGTTTCACAGAGACTGTGATCAACTGTCTGGCCAGAGAAGTGGTTGGATGCTTGGGCTCAGAGGGCAGTAGGTAGTGGATCATACATTACTTAGATGGGGGTAACAAGTGGGGCACCATATCTGGTTATCCTAGGACCTATTGGTTTAACATCTTTGACAAAAATTTGGATGATCACTTGATACTCTTTAGTGCAGGGATGCCCTCACCACACTGGAGGAATGGGCTGACAGGGATGCTATGAAATTCAACAAGTACAACTGCAAAGTCCTGTATCTGTTTGGGAGCAACCCCTGCAGTGATACAGGCTGGGCACTGGCTGGTTGGGAGCAGCCCTGGTGAAAGGCAGTGGGGGATCTTGGTGGGCAGAAGGCTGCACAGGAGCCAGCAGTGGGTCCTGGCAGCAAGGCATCAGCAGTGTCTGGGGCTGTATGAGCAGGAGCATGGCCAGGAGATTGAGGGAAGTAATTTCCACCCACTACTCACCACTTGGTGAATTACATAGCTAGGCAGTATCCAGTGTTGATCTCTCACCCCACCTCCAAATTCAGGACAGACAGCAATAAACTGGAGCAAGTCTAGAGAAGGGCAACCAAGATGGTCAGGGACTTGCTCAGTTGGCACAAGGGAACCTAGCAGCAGCCCTTACAGTATTTCCCAAGAGGTGGCCAAGAACATGGAGCTAGGCTCCTCACATTGCTCTGTGGTGGGAGTGTGAGAAAAACAGGAATGAGCTAAAACAAGGGAGGTTTAGACTGGTTATAAGGGAAAAATATTTTTCCCCCTATGTGGATGGTACCAGGAGCCTAGTGACACTCTGCAGAGTCCTTCCTTGGAGTTAGTCAAAACCTGACGGTTAAAAAAAAAATTAAAAGGCAAAATAAGCCCCAAATAAAATAATGCAATGTCTTGGTAACAGGGAGAAGTGGCACTGTTTAAAACCTGGAATTGTGTTGGTTCTTCATGTGGCAGGTCATGATAATGTTATCAAAACTGCAGAACTGAGCGTAGCAGGTTATTTGCATTACAAAGGGAACAATAAGATAAGTCAATACTTGATAGAGAAATTAAATAAATGGTATTTTTTATTTCACTCCGTGTTGTACAGAATTTTGTGAAATACACTGCCTGTTAGAAAAGATGAGTCACTGTCTGAAATGATGAGTGTCAAATGAGTGAGTGCTGAAAGAGTTTGAACTATGTAAAACATGTCACCAGAACCAGCTATTCTGTCCACTCTTTTTCACTGAATTTCTTCTTTTCACTTTGTCTCAGATCCCGTTAATTTGGAAATCTGGAAATCAGTTTGGGTTAAGGACACTAGAATGTCCTGTCTTTGTCTTTTATGCTATGAAATGAATATGTCTTACATTTGACTAATAGACTGACGTGTGAACCCTGTATATTCGATAGCATGGGAGCTCAAATATTTACTTATCAAAATGAGAATGGAATGTTGGAAAAAAAGTAATTATAGACTTCTAGAAAGTAGAGTTATGATTTTCTTTTTTCTTCTTTTTCTTCTATAAACAGCGCATCTGAAAGAAAGTTCTTTGGCATCTCTTTTTTCCTGAAGGCTTTTAGAGGAGGTCCCATGATATTTGCAAGAAAAAGAGTCCAATAATGGAGTCACCCATAAGAGAATGAAAATTATAATTAACATTTATATAGCATATATTATAAAAAAGACACTTCACAAATAATTGAAAAGCATTGCTGAAATGCACAGTGTCAACCAGAAATTTTCTGAGAAAAAGCAGATCAAGTGTACTGTGAGTAAGTCCTTACTCTTGGAGAGCTCCACATGGCATTATTGTGCTTTTCAAAGTGAAGACAGGATTTTGTTTGTTAATGTTATTCTTTGCACATTCTTTCTGCTTTAAATTAGAACAGCAAGGAGCTGAGGCACCTTGGCTTTTGCTTGTCAAAATAATCAGGAATGATAGGTGAATTGGGACTGAGCCCACATCTCAACAAAAGCATATTCATATTTGGAAACAAAATGTAAATTCTTGTCTCCTGCTGTTCTTCCTCCCATCCCCTCAATTTTTCTTTTTCTTCCCATACTTTTGTTTCTGTTGTACTTGCTGGTCTGGGAACTATTAAAAGAGGACTAGAAAAGCTCTGCTTTGCCCCCATATGTGCTGTGATACTATCTTGTTAGAATCTCCATTTTTTGAGATCTAACCCACAGAGAACCAGTTGAGGCAAGCAAGTAAACTTTTGAATATTTGACTTTGTTACTTATAAAACGTTAGTTTGGTGCTGAAATGGAGGAGTCACTAGAGGATCAGAGGTTTTGTCTTTTCGTGTTTGATCTGTTTAAGACTTTTCATTTCTGCACTTAGCTCAGTATTCTTGCCTTTTATGCTAAAGCTGTAACACAAACCTGTCATTAACTGAAGCTTCTTTGTTTAGTATTTTCCTTCTGAGGAGTCAAAGGATGGGTAATGTACTTCCAGGCCTGTGTGAATGAGAGAAACCTGAGGAATGTGCTAGGTTTGATAACTTTGTGAATGGAAATCAGATTTTCTCTCTGTTTCAATAGAGGAGAGAATTGGATGTCTGAGGAGGTAAATTGGAGGAGAAATTGGATACCTGAACAGCATTATGGAAGCATCCAGCAATGCAGGATAGTGCTTCAAGTCCCAGGAACTCCCTTATGTTCCCTTGTTTAGTTTCGCACTGCGGTAGTCAACATCCATTGAAATGGCAGGAGGATTTAGGAGAAAGGAAAGCAGAAACTGATTTTTTTTTTCTCTTTTTTCATTTTTCATGTAGCAGAGGTTTTATAGGAAAGGTTAGTCCTGCAAGAAAAGAAGTGGACAAAATCAGTGATTAACTATTTATCATCTACGGATGGTGCAGATGAGGGGATCATATTAGAAAATTAGAAAAGGATATTATATAACTGATTCTTGTACTCTTGACATATATTTAATGGAAAGTTACACTTGCATCTGATTATACCAAAATTATCCCTGACAAAGCGTATCCTTGATAAGAAAGAAGAAAATGCATCTTGACATGGATTTTTGAACTCTAGGCTGGGAAGAGCTGTGTTCTACAGGGATCAGAGGGAAAGGGACCTGCATAGTCTTCCAGGCTCTCAAGGGGGAGGTTAAATATCTATATGGAACACCTAAGCAGAGAAAATATGGTTGGATAATGCACCAAGGAGGAAGAAGTAAGATGGAAGCAGAGAAGAAAGTAGTTGTGAAAACAGGAATGGGACTATATTTATCTATGAGAGGTTGTGAGGTAGGCACGTAATTAATATGTTTGTTTCACTAAGATTTCTCTGAGTAGAAGTTGGCCTTTGTGCCTTTTTTTGGAAGGTGTTGTGTAATCTTTTGAAGGAAAGTGAATTTGCCATAAGACAAATAGGAGAGTCCAGTTTACACTAATACAAAGACAGCACTGTGTGACCATGGAGCAATTTTTCCCATTATTCCTCCCAAGAGACAGTTACATCAAATGACTGATTCTTTATTTTTTAATTTAGAAGAGAAAAAATAGAATATGGTTTCTGGAGCATTTTTGAAAATAGTACTTCAACTTAAAAAACAATAAGAATGGCATGTTTGTCTCTGTATCCATCTTTCTGCCATTTAATTCTCTTTTGGTGTGGTGTTTTGGGAGATCCCCTGTCTAACTGTATGGCCTTTCAAACATATTTTCATCTCAAATATCTTTTCATCTTTTCAAATTGTGCCTGACTCATTTACCTGTTCAGAGTGTTCATATTCAAGGTCTGAATCCTCCCAAAGATCCTTCAGGTAATAGTGTTTGGGGATTTTTTGGGGTCTGTCTCAAATATTGACTTTCAAGTTGCTCTTCCCAGACTTGAGTTAGTGAATAATAAAAACGTTTCCTTATGTCCAAGTTCAGATAGTATGATGAGTCTGGAACACATCCCCATAGTCCAGCTGTTTTTGTTATAGCTGTGTGCTGTCCATATTGATTAGAAGAGCTTGAAATTCCTCCGGTTTGTCTCTAAGACAATGACTGCTGGTTTCTTTTGTGAAGTTCTTCTTGAATTATGGCAAACATGGAATCTTTTTAAATACATGATTAATCTGATCTTTAAGAAAAGTTCCCATATGCGTCAAGATACTACTTTTTTATTTTAAACTACTAGTTTCTAACCCAGGTATGAGCTCTGTGATTTTCCCTGCTTATAAACACTGTGCAAGCAGAGCAGTGTCAGGTCCAGTCAAGCAGGGAATGGGAGCAGACTAAGCCTGCTGAAGAACTTCACATATTGTAAGCAAGAGATATGTTTAGGTTTGGTTGTTGATGATTCTTTTGGGTTTGATTTTGGTTGGATTTTTTTTTTTTTTGTCTTAGTTTTTCCCCCTTAGGGACAGTTTTGGGTTTTCTTTGTTTGTTGGATTGTCCCTTGTTTGGTTTGGGGGTTTTTATTTTGAGGGAGAGAGAGAGAGAGCTATCACCACTTAGTTGAATAGATTTAATCTCTTTGGAAACTTTTCCAGATACTGAGACTAAATTCTTCCTTTTCTTCTGCTTTACCCTTTCCTTCCCATCTTCTCACTTGTGAGTGGGACCAAATGCTGTGCTTACTTGGCTCATTGTAAACATGGAATGCAACAGCTTTTAATGGAAAAATGGAACTTATTTTCTATCTAAAGTTATGTAACTGGTGAGAAGATCACCCTGGAATAAGAAGCGTTGCTTTATTCCTTTCAATGTGCATTGTACCCATTAACTCACCAGACACTTATGAAAGGAAAAATTATAAAGTATTTTTAAATTGCCAACACTAGATACAAGTGGAAAAATGACATTTAGATTTTTCAAGTCCAGTTCTTTTGCTGAATAAATATTTACAATGTCTGTTTATTATGTCATGTCAAATTAAACTAGTATTTATTTTGCCTGGATGAAAGCCACAAGTAGCCTGAATTAACCTTAAGAAAAATGTTGAGATTGCAAAAATACTGAGGTCAATATATCAAACAGTTCTCTGAGTACTGCAAATGCTGTTTTTGCAGTTTAAGTCCAGCTCTCTTGGATAAAACAGTAAAAATGTCTCTCAGATCAGTTTTCCATTAATACAAACTTTGATATTCATGATTTTATTTTCATGAAATATAAGTAATAAAATGGTAATGTCCCTTAGTGGTGGAAAAAATGTCCCTTAGTGGTGGAAAAAATCTTGTAACAAACCCCAGAAGGTTATTGCAGGGGGAGCCTGATAATATTTTTTTATGCTAATTCTCGTTTTGCAGTGGGAGTGAATGATGTCATCCTGTCTCCTCCCACTGTGTAAACTAAGCTCGTGTCAAAGTGTTGCTGCCTCTTGTCACAGAGAGAACGGTTCACTTAAATGCAGCTGCAGCACTTCTGTGTGATACCTGTCAGAGCCATTCCCAGTGCGAGGTTGGGTTTGTGACCATGATGTCAAGATTTGTCTGTCTTCTTTTCTGTGGATATATTGCACTAAACCTGGGAAATACTCAGAAATTGCCAAGAGGCAAGTAGCTATGAACAACTTTCTGGGGGTTTGCTTGTTTCTCTGTTGTGGGACTTCGGGGTTTTTAAAGCCTGTGTTTTGTTATGGAAATTTGCTTTCAACATGTTAGAAATGATTAAGGGTAATAGACAAGATGAAAGAAGGTCAGGGAAAAGGGCAAATCCAGGTATAACAGCAACCTTAAAGCTCTTGAATAAAATAAGCTCAAAAGTTTTCATGGTATCTAGTGACTCTAGTGAGAGTTATCATGACAAAGTTACTGTATTTAGTGATTTTATAGTGGTTTGGACAGCAGTGTGCAGGTCTGTGGTTTAATGTCTTAAAGACAATGTGACTTGAAAGCACCCTGTGTCGCTGGTTGAAGATTTCAGTTCCGTCTTTGAAAGAACTTGTGTACTTTCCCTTTATATCTATCCTAACAATTCAGTAGGAATTGACTAGTGTTGG
This sequence comes from Hypocryptadius cinnamomeus, assembly GCA_013400635.1. Classification (NCBI taxonomy): domain Eukaryota; kingdom Metazoa; phylum Chordata; class Aves; order Passeriformes; family Zosteropidae; genus Hypocryptadius; species Hypocryptadius cinnamomeus. Next base: position 13,868 of record VYZP01026478.1, read on the forward strand.
TCAGGTTGCATGCATTTTGAGGGAGAGAAATATGATTGATTAAAATTTATACAAGTAGAAAAACCCCTCCAAACCTGTGTGAATATTTGTTTAACCATTCCTTTCTCTCAGAGTCTGGAAGTACAGTAGATTTGCAAAGCTGGCAGTGATCTCTTCTTCTCCTTGGTTATATGACACACGTAACTTTGGCATTTTAATAGTAGTTTATTGCTTACTGCAGGAAGAGCACTCATAGCATAAAATTAAAAGAATATTTCTCTGTCTGAATGGTAAAACACTTCGTAGTGCCTTGGCATTAAGGCAGCAATTTCACAACTGTTTCTGTACTGCACGTATTGCTCTCACTTTGTGGCAGTGCTTGCCTGAGTCCACTGTGCTTTGTAATGCATTTTACATCTGCATTCTCCTGCAGCCACCGACATTTAGAAGAACCTGTGAGTTAGTTATGAGAGTGTTTATTAAGAAAGAAATGCTTTGAGGGCTTCCTAGGAGATTCTGTTTCATAGAAGGGAAACATAAAGGTATTTTGGGAAGTTGAGGTGATTTTTCATCCCCACCCCTCTTTAAGATACTTTTTTTCCCCCCGAATTTCATTATTTTTCTTTCTTTCCTATGATGATGTTCTTTTGAAATTATCTTTCTTTTAATCTCATCTTCTGGAGCCAATGTGGAGTTTTTTGCTTGCTGGTAAAAGTGGAACAGTGTGTAGTCTGCAAGTAACAGATATGCAGTTCAAGTCAAGCTAACTAAGAATTTAGTTTTGTCAAAAAAGGACTTAAGAGAGGATTATGTTGACCAGACAGGAATCTTGTATGTATTGCCTAGACTGAGGGAAGGAACTTTTCCCGTGCTTGTCTTTTTAAATGATTTCACTGGACTTTCTGCTCACTACTGTAGAATAGTGGCTCTAAGTTTATGCTAACTGTGAAGTTCAGACAATGCTTCTAATCCACTGCAAGATTAACTCTGGCATGCATTTTTTCTGTCCTAAAATAACATTGCAGAAGTGAAGTTCTGTTTGCCAAATGCATAAAACTGCAGGTGGAAACTTCATTTCTTTTCAGTGAAATAACCTTTTTTAAGATTCTCCCATTGCAGTGTGAAAACATCTGTCTAATTCTTTTGTTTGTAGCTGCCTCTCCAGTTACTATTTTCAAATAATTGCATTGAAAAAGCAAGTGTATTAGTACTTAGCTGCTGTCCAGAAATGTTCGAAGGATTGTCTTCTACAGCATTGTCTTGTTTGATAGGGACTACAGACTTTTTCGTAAGCAAAGAGAATATGTGGATCTTAAAACATTTTAAATATGAAAGTATATATTGGTAATACTCTGTTTTAAGAGGGCTTCTCTGCCTTGCTCTGCAAGCTTAAATTCCAGTGAACTCCTGTGCTCTTTAAGTCCCAAAGTATGTAACTGAGGTTTCAGAGTCACTCTTGCTCTCTGGGGAACAGTGGAATCAAGTTCATAACTTGAAGGAGAGCAATCTAGCCAAACTCGCTTTCTGGTGGTGCAGGTACTTGTGGGAACAGGTTATCAGAGTAAATCTTGCCCTTCTTACCAGCACTTTGCAATTCTAGTGCTCAAATCTTCCCTCCCAGAGGTGAAACACATTGACCCCATGTCTCATGGACTGGGATTTCCTTTCACTGGTACAAGGTGGAGGGAGCATCTTGCCTCCTGCAGCTGCAAAGGAACAGAGCCAGTACAGTGACTTCCAGAGCTGTTTGAGAGACTGTGTGCAAATGTGCTGGTTAGGAGGCTGGAACACAAATTGCTCCCTTTTCCCATATATTTTTGTACTTTCACTCCACACGTGTGTGTTTTGCTGGGATGAAAAAGAAAATATTATTGCCGTTCTCAAAAGCGGTTTTTTATTAATGAATTCTTTCATTGTTTTGACATCAAAGATTAAGGTATTGTTGGAGGAATAATAGTAATAAGTAAAGACAATATAATTGGGAAAGGAAGGCTGGTGGGTAGTGTGTTTTAGTATGAAGGCAGTGTATTTTTTACAATTATGTTTGTGTTTCATCTGGGGGATCAGCTGCTAAGAAAATTCTGCAGTCAATGCCTTTGGATACTGA
>VYZP01026479.1:6862-24522 GCA_013400635.1 Hypocryptadius cinnamomeus
CAGCCGGCCCGGCGGGCGGCGCGCGCCCTCTGGCGGGGAGCGCCGCGCGTCCCCCGGCAATGGGGCCGGGCCCGCAGCGCCCGCTCTCACCGGGGCAAGGACCTTTCCTCCGGCGGGCACGACAGGCAGCGCCTTCGGCAAGATCTCTCGGTGTCTGCACCATAAAATACACTGCTGCGTTTTTATAGAATGTTAGGACTAGCATTTTCAGTCAGGTAACGCACCCAGGAAAAGAGGATGAACACACGACTGTACAGACTACGGGAGAGGCACGATATGAGACAACAGAAGACTCTTTCAGAGTATTGTAGAATCATAGATTCATTTACTTTGAAAAAGACCTCTAAGAGGATCAAGTTCAGCTGTTAACCTGTCACTACCAAGTCCACCACTAAGCCATTTCCCCAAGTACCACATGTACACATGCTACTTTCCTGTTCCAATGTTTGACAACCCTTTCAGTGAGTAAATTTTTTCTAACACCCAATCTAATCTTGGTGCAACTTGAGGTTATTTCCACTTTCAGAATAAAAGCAGTTAGCCATGGATCCCAACACTATGCAGTGATTTACAAAATTACAACAAAAAGCACACCACCAAACCTACCTTCTCTTCTTGAAGAGCCTGTTCCAAGTGATTACTGATACATTCCCATTAAAGCCTGAGGGGTTATGGTACGCAACATCAAAAATTTCCCTTTCAAATCAAAATGCCTTTTACTACAGTTTTTAAAGGTAGTTCACCCATCTTTTTTTGACAGATCTCTCATTGGAAGCAGTGGAAATCTACATGCAAGAACTAAATAAAAGCAGCTAAATAAATAGGTTTTGGGACCTATTTCAACAGCTTAAACATTTCAACACTTCTCTGAGCCAAACATTTTTACCATTTGGGTTTGCCTGGGGTTTAGGATACTTACTTTATTTCCACAGCCATTCTTTAGTGAGTATGTGTTTCCANGCACAAACTACGTGTCCCAAAAAAAAAAAAAAAAAAAACCACAAAAAAAAACAAACAAAAAAAAAAATCTCTAGGCAGAGCTAGATAAGGGAAGGTGACAGGGCATGGTGAGGGATAGCTTCCATAAATGTACCATTGGCAGAAGGCAGCCTTGTTGGTAGCTACAGAAACAAATGAGTGGGATGATATTTCAGTGGTGAATCAGCTTGGTTTTTATTCCAATGCAAAAAAAAAGATATGCAAAGGGATGTCATCCAGAATAGCAAATGGCAAATGCCAAATTTTTGAGAGAACTGGAACAGAAGATCCACAGAAAATCTAAAAACAACGGTGGAAATTCTGAACTTCTCATGTCAAATTACATTGTAAAAGCTGTGAAGTTGTAGCTGCAAATAGAAATTTAACTTTTCAAAATGAGCCTGGAAATCAAACCTGAATAGTCTAATTAAGTGTGTTTATGTACTCCTCTCTCTGCCACAGTAACTCAAGTTGAGCAGTGCTGTGAAGACTTGTGATTCAGCTGGAGTACTGGGCAGTTGGAATCAAGTCTTTGTTTGTGCAGACCAGTCCAACCAGCCTGATGCAGTTTGCTCAGCCAATGCTGTATCATGCTTTCTGATACAGAAAGGCAAATTGGCAATCAGAATACAGAAGGTGAATTCATATGTCAGTGCTCATGGTATTCCAAATCTAGACAGATTGGTTAGGACAGCATTTAGCAAACAGCAACCCTTGCAAGGTTTGATACAAGATGAAATCAAATTTTGCTGCTGCAGCTGAGATCTCAGCAGCATGAACTCATCTCAGCTGAAGAATTATTTCTTATTGGAAAACAGTATGGACACAATACTGTTCTCCTTCTCCTTAGGCTAGTTGAAGACTTCCTCTCTTTCCAAAGTGCACTGTGTCTGGGTCAGGAAATGCCCTCTTCAGCTTCCTCTCAAAGCTGTTTCCTCAAAGGGTAAGGTCTTTCCTGCCTTCCCTCAGAAAACTGCATATTCTACACATAAACCTATCCTCTACAGTATCATCAGTCATATTTTGTAGAACTGGAAAGCAGATCTAAAGGTTAAATGACTCCCCCAAAGTCAGTGGAACAGACAGGGGATAATACTATCCTAGTTGTTATCAAACACTTCACATTGTAAGAGCTGAAGCACTACCCAAAGTAGGTCTCTGACATTTTTTCCATTATATGGATGCCTTGCCTTAACATCACCCAAATGCCAGCAACAGAAACACACTGGGCCCTCAGGTCTCCCAGGCTCCTACACAGAATCTGTCCCCTGGATTTTATTCCCACTGTTCCTTTCCAGCTCCTATTTCTATATGTAAATCAGTATCTTCTTACCTTCTCCCTCACTGCCCACTTACTCATCCAACACATCATGATGCAGCTGCCTCAAACTGGAAAAAACCTGCTGAGAGCTGTGAAGGGACAGAAAACACTGTCAGACCCTGGTGATATAAAAATCATATAATTCTTGGAGTTCACAAAACAACATTTTTGCCATTCCATATCTTGGCAGGCCTCCCTCCACCATCAAATGAAATATGTATTTTCCTTTCTAGTTACTTCACTTCTGCATGCAGATTTTGTCTCAAGACCCCAAATCAAATGTTTGTGCTGAACGACATAGCAAACATTGCCAGTCTCAAAAGTCTTGTTCAACAATTTACAGGACATCTGCAATTTTGGTCTGGGCTGGAACGTACAGACAATGGTCATTTTGACCCATACCATAAAGGGCACCAAGGAAAAGAACTTGCCTACTGATAGGAGCAGTAAAGCTGTAAAGTGATTGTTCAAGAACAAGGGACTGGAAAATGAGATTATCTTCCCAACAAATAGCACACTGACACATTAGCTGTTAGAAGTGTTAGAAATTTTTAACATTTGAAATCTGCCTGCACAAGAACTTTCACACTTATCTGCTATCAGTGGCATTACACTTAATTTTATTTGGATGCCAGGTGTTAAAGGACACAGCTCTTCTCTGCTACAAATGCTTTTAAGTCAAAAACAGTAGCAGCAAGTTACCAGACAAAGGAACACTGTGTTTAAGGCTGCCTGCCAGAGATTACTTATTCAAGTTGATTACATGGAAAGGACAGTAGTGCTGCCACACTTCTACCCCATACTCCCTGGGGAAGAAAAAAAGCCAAGAGTCATATCTAGGTTTTCATCAGTTCACACTGCATTGGGTAGGCAGGAAGAATATAATATAATGACACAAGGTTTGATCGTGCAGAGTAGTGCACCTAACTGCTTTGCTAGGTCAGTGCAAGCACATTCTATCTTAGTTTTAAGTACAAGCAGTATATGAAATGCCTCTCATTTGAAAGCTGACTCCATCCATGATTTGAGTTAAAAGCAGAAAATAATCATTATTTTAGATCAACAAGAAGCAGGAATGTCTTGAGAGATTGGGGAGTTCATGCTCTCATCAAAGACCGTAAACACCTTTCATTTCCATATATTTCAGTAAGATCTGGGGTTATACTATCATATTATCACATCTTAAGGTTGTGTAGTTTTAAAATCTGTAAGTAAATTTCTCCATGACATTCCTATGGGAAATGAAGGTAGGATTTTATTAATTATGAGGAATTAAGGTACAACTGCAGTAAAATAATCAAACTCTACCTCATCGATTCAACCTTAACGTTACTAACTTAAGAAATAAACTGCTGCGTGAAATACACGTAACGAACACTGGTGGGAAAAGCTGTATGCGCAAATTCCCACTTAGGCTACTCACTTCAAAGCCGGCAGAGCGAAGTCAGCAATGAGCTAGCACGGAGCGGCCAGCGGGCCGCGGTGTGACCGCCCCTGGTGCCGGAGGCGAGCGGAGCCGCAGCTCCGGNCCCAATCTAATCTTGGTGCAACTTGAGGTTATTTCCACTTTCAGAATAAAAGCAGTTAGCCATGGATCCCAACACTATGCAGTGATTTACAAAATTACAACAAAAAGCACACCACCAAACCTACCTTCTCTTCTTGAAGAGCCTGTTCCAAGTGATTACTGATACATTCCCATTAAAGCCTGAGGGGTTATGGTACGCAACATCAAAAATTTCCCTTTCAAATCAAAATGCCTTTTACTACAGTTTTTAAAGGTAGTTCACCCATCTTTTTTTGACAGATCTCTCATTGGAAGCAGTGGAAATCTACATGCAAGAACTAAATAAAAGCAGCTAAATAAATAGGTTTTGGGACCTATTTCAACAGCTTAAACATTTCAACACTTCTCTGAGCCAAACATTTTTACCATTTGGGTTTGCCTGGGGTTTAGGATACTTACTTTATTTCCACAGCCATTCTTTAGTGAGTATGTGTTTCCATTTTCCCTTCCTCAGTGAGTATAAAAACTCTGACCATGAAAGTATCTGTTGCCCCACACATGCCAGCCTGTGGGCATTGCTCTCTCTTAGCTTTCACTGCAAGTTTTACTGTGTACTTTTACTTTAGCTTGGATCTCTATATTTCCATATAGTGACTAAAAAGCAATAAGCAGCCCCCAGTGTGCTATTTTTGATCATCTAATGATAACTTCCATTGCCACTCTAACTTTAGCAGAGGTATATTCTTTTATCCACATGGTATGCAATTGACACTATGCCTCATTATTTTTAGATGGTATTTGGATTTTCACTTTAAGCATTACTTCAGTAGTCTTATGTGTCAGTGTTATTTCTGATAATTAAGGTGGCCCCATAAAACATTACATAAAAGCAGGGAAGGGCTTGAATCCTTTTTGCTGAAATGATGAGGCTGAGTCAGCTGATGCATTGCACTGGGAGCTGCTGGCTGCCAACAGCTGTCTTTCATCTACTGCCAATCTCAGATGCATGAGTATCTAAGACGTTTGATGAAGATTAAATAAGGGAACCATTATCTTTTTTTAATAGGAAAAAACCAAAGACAACCCCCAAACAAACCAACCCCTCACAACCCAGAACCTGAAATCAATGCCCATGACTGCATCATGTATAAGTCCTGGACAGAAGGCAGAACTAATGGATCCTTGCATGGTTTAACCCCAGGCAGCAGCCAAGCAGTGCCCAGCCTCTCACCCACAGCTCCACCTGCGGGATCAGGAAGAGAATCAGAAGGGTAAACGCTGGAACACTCATGGGTTGAGATACAGTTCAACAGGGAAAGCAAAAGCCACACACACAAGCAAAACAAAAGAAGGAATTAATTCACTGCTTCCCATGGACAGGCAGGTGTTATGAGGCTGAGTAATGCAGAGGCAGGTGCAAGAGAGTGCCCTTTATTACAAAAACCAAACCTTTTTAAGCAGTTAGCCCATTATCAGGTACATTCCATTTAAGCACAACAAATGTAATTCAACCAACAGCCATAAGCCAAAATGTGAGCACATAATGGCTGTATAACTTGTTTTTCTGCCTCCAATTCAGCTGAGTCACTCTCCATAGTCCTCTTCTACTTAGCCAAAGTAGCAGGCCTGAGTCATGTTTTACAAGGGTAACAAGGCCCTTGTTTTATTAAGGTTTTACCTGCAGCAGGCAGGTGTTCAGCCATCTCCAGGGAAGCAGGATCACATCACCTGTACCCATTATTTGGGAAGACAAAAAAGCATTGCTTCCAATATCCCCCACTTCCTTCTTTCTTCTCCCACTTTATATACTGAGCATGATGTCATATGTCTGGAATATCCCTTTGGTCAGTTGGGGTCACCTGACTGTGTCTTCTTCCAACCTTGTAGACAGACTGTAGAACGGGAAACCTTTCTTATAATAAAGGAATAAAAATACCATATTCAATCCCATGAAACTAACCAGGTAAAACTGCATCCTGAAATGATGAATCAAATCAATCGTAGATATTTCACTTTACCTGTAATGCAATGTAACAAATTTCCCCTAGAACAAGAAATGATGTTAATTTCAGTAATACAAGCAAGATAAGAAGATGGCTACTGATAAATAAATTACATATCACCAGTGAAATTGCAGCTGACATGACAGCAAATGCAATAATAATAACTCAGTCACAATCAAGGACTATAAAGAGAAATATTACAAGAGCAGAACTTCGAGATAATTATATTCATCACTGAAATCAGATGGAGGGAAACCTAGCAAGGGACACTGTAAAATCAGAAGGTCCTGAGTTACCATGCTGATCCATGTACACATGAGAATGTGTTTTCTGTGTCCCTCTAGGCAGACAGATTCTACCGCAGTGGGGTAGTATCTGAACATCTTAATCATACCAGTAGATGTATGTCAAGTTTTCATCAATAGGCACCATTGATAAGCGTATCGACCCTCCTCTAAAAGTAACCTGATACCTTGTGAAACAATATTAATTATAAAGGTCTTCATTTTTCAGTCATTTAGCAAGGAAAAAACAGTTTTATAGCTTGGACACATCTGCTCCAGGCACAATCACATTATTGGTTTTCTTAGCATTAGATTGATACAGTCTTTGTATGAGCCAACCACTGATCTTCGACTTTTGAGATACAGGCTGTCCATCTTCACTCACTACATACCCTGTGCAGCAACTTGACATCAATGAATTAAAAGAAAGTTATCACAGTTGCCAGTTTTGAAGCATAACTGCTGCTTCACATTAAGTTGCCCAATTTTTAAGATAAAACACAAAAGTATAATGGGCTCTTACAGAGCCTTGCTTGCTCCACACGACTCTGCAGCTGTCAAATTAAGCACCAAGCCCAGTTTGATGCAAACAAGAATGAGATCAAACAGCTACTCTCTAACAAGAACACCTCACACATTAGACACAATGACACATCAAAGCTCTGGGAATAGAAACGTTTTAAAGCTTCATGCAATTTCACCCAGCCACACCTACAAGAAACGAAGGCTGCACGGAGAAAGCGTAAGAATAGGAGATGCAGTTTTTACTGGTACACAGACCTGGAAGTGCTTTTATGAAGAGATAAAATCTGTCTGTGCTCCCATGCATTAGCTCTCCTTTGTAGTTTTGAAAGGTGTTCCCCACTTACGTAAGAGAAGGAAACTGCTTCCACGTAGGCAGAATATGTGATCCTTTTATTGAGGCGCTTCTTTTATACTCAGGAGCCTTCTTCAATGACATGGTTGAAACTGCTCATTTACTGATGACGTTCAGGCCTCAACTAATGAAGCAGAGAAAACTCCAAAAGCCATCTGTCATGACAAAATTGTTAACAAAGAGAAAGCAAAGTTCTGAGAGAATCCAGTCTTCTCAGCAGCTATGGAAAGCATACATGTTTCATTTCACAGAATATCCTCAGGTGGAAGAGACGCACTGGCCCAGGAGTCACACCACACGCCTCAGAGCAGTGTTCAAACACTTTTTGAACTCCGCCAGGCTGGTGCTGTGACCGCGTCCCTGGCGACCCTGTTCCAACCACCCTCTGGGGGAAGAGCCTTTTTCTAATATCCAAACTAAATCTCCCCTGGCACATCTTCAGGCCATTCCCTTGGCTCCTGTCGGTGCCACCACAGACACCAGCGCCTGCCCCACCGCCTCCCCTCAGAAGGGAGCTGCGGGCTGCGATGAGGTTGCACCGCCTCAGCGACCCCTGCCCCACCCGCACAGCTGCGTTGCTCGGGAGCGAACCCACGGGCACTACAAGTAACAGGCAAGAGTCATCCAGTAAGTGAATTTGCTGGGTAGTCACTAAACCTTGGATAGGGGTAACCAGCATTTCCACTCGACAGAATACTTGACAACTCCTATTCTTCTATTGAGGCAATGAAGACTAACAGCACTCGCCTGCCTCACAGAACCAAGACCCCAAGGGCTGTACAGCCCCGCATACAGCACTACTGGAGCACCTTCCCCGGGCGCCGGGCCCGCCCAGCTGCGTTCGCAGCGCCGCCACCTCAGAGCCGTGAGGCGGCACCGGCCGCCTGCGGCCCCACAGCGCCCTGAGCCCCGCGGCAGCGGCCCTGCCGTGCCCAGCCCGCCCGCACGAGGGCGCTCACCCAGCCCCGCAAGGAGAGAGCGCAGAGCAGCACCGCGCACCAGGCGCGATCCCGCTGCCTCTCTACGCAGCGCTGAGCGACATTTCCACAGCCAATAAACGGCCCTAAAGACGGGCGGGGAGGGCGCTGCTGGCCAATAGCAGAGCGGACAGCGGGGAGGCGGGGAATGAGAGAGCCCAATTGAGAAACTTTCCGGGCCCGGGAGGGTGGGAACAAGAGTAAGGTTCGGTCACAGACGGTACGCACTTCCTCCAATCAGAGCGTCTCTCCTTATCGCGCGCTTCGGATTGGCTAACAGAGAGCCTCAGCTCGCCCGTCTCGCCAATAGGAAAGCAGCGCTGCATGACAGACGTTCGGCACAGCCAATTACTGTCGGTACGGAGGACCCAGCCTCTCTNGCCAAAAATATGTATGAGTTGCACAAGAAGGTGTCTCCTAGCGAGATCATCTTGGGCTGGTAAGTTGTCCTTCTGTAGACAGTTCTGTTGATCTCTTAAACTACTTAATATACATAATTCACTTTGTCATAGGTGGAAAAGCAGAAGCACTAACGCCCGTGACAGTCATACCTTGCAACTCTTGTTACACAGTCAGTGGTAAAGCTCCTGAAGCTCATGAAAAGAAGAGATGGTATTGGAGACTTAAAGGATTTGGTTTTGTTTATGTCTAGCAAGGTACCACAGAGGAGTGATGTGTTAGAGGATGTGTGCCCAGCTTTGTTAGAACTTACTTCCTGTAATACAACCTGTACCATGGAAGTTAACTGGTTAGAAAGAAGGGAGAATACAGAATACAGGCTTTTAATGTACCAAAGGTGTCAGGAGGAATCACTGATACCAGTTTGAGTACTTAGTTCTCTGCTGGAAGTAACCTGTGTGTGGGATGTGAAGCAAGATCAGTACAGGGTTATGGGAACAGTCTGTGTCTGAGTGCGTGGCACAGTGTGTTTATCACTCTTTTCATGCCTATAAAATAGCTTCATTTACTTCCTGTGTAGCAAGCTTCCTCAACAGCCTTCTAATGGCACAGCAGAGTGCAGTTCCAGTGTCAGGAGTTTGCCTGAGAATGTGAGATGCTAATTGTAGAGCAGTTAAAGGAGCTAGATTAACGAGTTAGACCTCCTGCAGAGGGATGTGTGATTTGTGGATGACAAAATTCATCCAGGTTTGTTTGGTACACTTTGACTTACATAGATGGAAAATGCTGGTCTAGAACACAGTGACAGATAACTGAATATTGGATGTCTGATGTCAATTTACTGATGTTTTATGGCTGGTACTACAACACTGGCCCTGTGCAGTGGGTGTGCTTTGGACGTGGGTGTGCTCAGCCTGTGTTTCCTACAATTTTAGGGACAAGGGGCCATAAAGTAAAAAATCCTCAGTTAACACACTTATGTTTAGTATGCTGCTGCAGCTCAGTGTTTGGAAGAACACAGGAAATTAGTGTTTGAGGATACAAACCTGTTAAGTACCAACAATACAAAACACTGGGCACTTGAATGTTGGAAGGATGGCTCTTCAACGTGTGTTCTTTTGAAGGTATGCAACAGGTCATGACATCACGGAGCACTCAGTCCTGATCCATGAGTATTACAGCCGGGAAGCACACAATCCAATCCACCTCACAGTGGACACCAGTCTCCAGAATTCACGCATGAGCATTAAAGCCTATGTCAGGTACTCTGGGAGGCTGCGTTTCTGGGAGGGGAGCAATCTGAATTACTGACACATGCCCCATCAGGGTAACAAGGAATGTAGTGGGATGCAGTGTCCTTTTTTGGACAATATTGTGCAGTAGTTAAACATAGTGGTGAGCTGGGGATCATGGCTTACTTCTCATTGGAATGTCTTGACCATTGTATATAGGCTTAAAGACTTCATTAACTAGAACCTCATTGGGGTGGGAATTGTGACTTAATTAACAATTTTCAGAACATCTTTGGAATATTTCACTGGCAGTAATGTCACTAACTTCCATCACACTGACTGAATGCTAGCCTGTAGCCATAGGGCTTTATTGCTCAGCAGTGCACTTACACAAGTGTGGTTAAAACAATTCAAACAGCATCTTCTTGATGGGTCTTTCTTCCCCTTAACTCCATCATTCTTATCAATTACCAATGGAGATTAAATACTGAGAAATTAAACTCTTCCACCTCACTGAATTCCTCCCAGTATTGGCTGAAGAGCTCTGCTCTGTAAGGAAAAAACCTTTTTCTTAGAGAAAGTACTGCCTTCTTGACTGTTCATCTTTAAAATGGGAACTGTTCCATGACATTTTACTTAAAGCGCAAATGGACTTCAAGTACTTTGAATAATAGATATAATAAAGATGTTGAGAGTGCTTTGTACTTGAATTTTGTCATATTGCTTGTTGTTTCAGTCATTTCATAAAGCATGAAGTATTTCAGGATAGAAGAGCACTTTCTCTAAAAGCAAAAGGAACTTTGGTTAAGATGATAGTACTTAGTTCTTCATGCATTCTTGGTGACGTCAAACCAGCTAGGAGTATTCTTGGATGAAAAAGAGCAATTAATAGCATGCTAGAACTGGTTTCCTGTCCTCAGTTATCCTTGGGTCTTAAAATTGCTGATTTTGGTGAGAATGAGTAATGCACTCGTGTTCACGCTTAGTGCTAACAGAGATCTTTGAGATGGAAATCTCTTCCTTCCTCCCTTATATATGTCCATGCCGAAAACGTTTTTTGTTCTCTTTTTTTTTTTTTTTTCTAGTGCCCCAATGGGAGTCCCTGGTAAAACTATGGGCGTGATGTTCACACCACTAACAGTGAAATATGTTTATTATGATACAGAACGGATAGGAGGTGAATGCTTTCTTCCTATTTTGGTTATTACCATTGTTGTGACAATGTTCAAATGTTTCTTTTACCCTGGTAAAACTGCCATTCTGGGAATTTTACTGGGAGTCAGACTGTCTTGCTGAAGCTGACCTAAAAAACCTTCAACAAGTTAAGGGTTTAAAGTGGTATCTGTGGCAGTCAGTTGTTTTCACTGCTTCTCTTTTTGCTTTCAGTGGATCTCATCATGAAGACCTGCTTTAGCCCCAACCGAGTGATTGGCTTGTCCAGTGACTTGCAGCAGGTGGGGTCGGCGTCAGCCAGGATCCAGGACACCCTGACCATGGTGCTGCAGTACGCCGAGGACGTGCTGGTGAGGCCAGCTTTCTGTCAGCCAGAAAAAAAGCTTGATGTTAACCTGTGCATCTTGGTTTTCTCTTTATTATTTCTCTTTCTGGGCCATAAACTTTGAGTTCCACTTATGCTGAAGTGTGTGTTTCTTATGCTTAGTCTGGCAAAGTGGCTGCTGACAACACTGTCGGGCGCTTCCTGATGGATCTTATTAACCAGGTGCCAAAGATTTCACCAGAGGACTTTGAGACCATGTTGAACAGCAATATCAATGTAAGATCTTAATTTTTTATGTGCCTTGCTAGCAATTTTGAAAATTTTTCATACAGACATAAATTTGTCTGTGATCTATCTTTTCATGCAAACATGCTAATAGCTAATGCAGCTTTTTTTATTGTCAGTAACCTGGTGTTTTAAGGGCTGAGGGTGAATGAAGAAGCTCAGCATAATCTTGCAAGCAACTGCAGATAAAAGTATTCATTTTTATGGACTTAGGAATTTTGCAAGTCATCTGAAAACCAGTACCAGTTTTTCTTTCATATTCATTGGACAGTATGAATTACCAAACTTTAAAGATTTTTATTTCAGCAATAACTGGTGACTTCCCAGATTCTTTTGCCTGAGCTGGAGTTCTGTCTCTTTGCATACACTTAAAAAAAAGAACAAGGTTTTAGCATGCTACCTGATTTCTCTAACAGATTTTTAGAGAACTTAAGTTTCTGAATGTGTTGTCCACACAGAGTCTGTAAGACCAGAAATAATTTTTAATTTTGCTTATACCCTTTGACTTCTCTGGTTAACATGGGTGAACTCAGAGTTAAAATTTCACAAGCAGTGTTACATATGCCAGGAATCCAAAAGTTTCCTGCAAGGGAAGCATTCCTCAGGATGGGACTTTCAGGACTAACAATATTTCTTGTAAGCTGATTGTAAAATGCTTTACAGATCTTAAAAATTCAGCTGATAAGCTATAATTTGTTAATATTTCTGATCACTGGTTTTTTCCCCTCCCTTTCAGGACCTGCTGATGGTAACCTACTTGGCAAATCTCACACAATCACAGATTGCTCTCAACGAAAAACTTCTGAGTTTATAAAGAAACTTTTGCCACCCTACACTTTAAGGAGCCCGAAGAATGAGCAGATACACTTTTCTGTGGTGTTAGAAATTTCCTTGGACTGTAATTTAATTGCCTACATGACTTGGTTTACATTGTTATTTCCATCGCTCTGAAAAGTCCCTAACATGCTTTAGGAAATGAATGGGAGCGGCTGCAGTTCAGTTGAGCCTGGTATTTTAAAATGAAATATGAGAATCTTATGTCTTGTGGATTTGTCTACTTGTATAACAAAACACAGCTTTATTGTAAGAATGTATTTGGAATAAAAGTTCCATTGCAGTGGCAACAATGGCTTCTGACCAGAAAAGAAACTTTCTCATTTATTGTGTAATGAATCCATTTTTGAAAAAGGGTAGGGGGTAAGATGGCATCAGGAAAGAAAGACTGGATGGGAGTGAACTCCAGTTCTTTGCAGGTTTTTTTTCCAACTGCTAAAGCACACTGAAAGTGTGGGGATTTGTATTGCATATAATATGCTTTACCATGCAGGACTGCAGAATGGTCTCTGGTTTATTAGAGGTGCTGTGTATATCCCTTCAGCAGGGTACTGACAGACTATGAGACCGTAAATTCAGTTTATGGTATCACTTCTATGCATATAATCATTTTCTGATTGTTTGGGAAAGGAAGTAAAGGTCAAGAGCATTAGCCCCTCTTAAAGAGGGAGTTCAGAGAATTAAAGCCAGCAACTGAGTTCATGGTAAAAGAGTTTGAAGAGCATTTGTGGCTAAACAAGCTTGGCTACTGGAGTTTCCATCTTTGCCAAAGAAGAAAAGGACAGCAAAATAACAATCCATGAGATTTGAGGTTAAAAGTTGGGTGTTGCCAAATAGGAATTTTCTATTTAATAATGCTGTACTGCTGCTAAAATTATGTGAAGAGAAACCCCATTTTCTCCCCAAGATATGTTTCATGTTAACTAAGTTCCAGCTGGAAGAAAGCCAATACTGCTGTAACTTTGCACAGTCTCTGCCAATAACATTACCTTTAGAAGGCTGTCTTACAGTTCAGCTGTGCTGAGGGGGTACTCTGCTTTAACAGAGTTAAAGCAGCCCTTTTCTACAACAAAACTCTTCCCACCTTACTAAGGACTCTATCTAGTTTGGTGAATGAATTTGAAATTGAAGTATGCAAAGAGAGTGTTCTCCAAAACTGGTAATTTGCCAGCTAAATCCAAGAATAAGACTCAGATTACAAATCTATAGATCCTATATTGGTTGTTCCAATCTAGAGGGTTCCCCCAGTGACTCAATGCTAAATTCTAAGTTCTAATTGCAAGGTGAATGTAAGTGGAAAGTGAAGGTCCAGCAAAGATCCTCTTCTCATTGAAAATGTTATTTGTGAGCATTAAATAAGTATTAGAACTCAACTCTGTTTTTTTTATTGGTCTGAATAAAAATGTTTTGCTTTCTCTTTTATAAACTTAATATCCTTAAATTCAGCCATTTAATGTTTCAAAATTTTCAGATCACAGCGTTTTTTGAAGGAAGTTTTGACATGGCATCAAGTGGCAGAAAAGAGGAAGCAACAAAGGTGAATAAGGCTCTCAATTACAGCAAAGAAGTTGCGGGGGGTGGGAAAGCAAAATATTCTTTCCCTGATCTCTCCTCTGCAGGAAACTCTTTGTCATTCCCTGTTAGGAAAAGGGAGAAAACATAAAAAGAAAGCTATTCAGCTTTTAGAGGGGTAAAAATCTATGTTGTTTTATAAGCTGGTGTGCACAAAATGCAAAGTTCCAAGAGTGTGCATATTTTCCTGGTAAATATTAGGCTTTAAAATACCTTGTTCAAACAACTCTTTTACCAGCTCCCAGCACTCAAGTATTTAATGGCTCAAATTAAGAATGTTAAAATGTTTAACATCTTCAGATTTGTTTTTTAATCCTGGCTTAGTTGAGCTCATCTTGGGTTTTTTCCTCAGCATGAAGTTCTTGAACAGTTCTTTTCCTTAATATACAAAATAATATTCAGAACAGAGTTCAATGTTACAATGAATTCTCTTGTTCTCTTTTGGTATAACTTGGAGGAATGTATCAAGTTCATCCATCTTATTGCCTTGGGCCTTTCTCAGACACATAATCTCAGGCAGCTTCATCAAAGGAGGAGAGTTTCAGCCAAGCACCTCTGGGCAGTACAGAGGCAGTGAAGATGGGTTTTGCAGTGAGCATGATGACTTTGGACAAGCTGCAGTTTAATTAGCACACAGACATTATGCTTCGCTCTGACATCTTCCCAGCACAGTAAGACTGCTGTGTTTCTTATCAAAATTAATACTTACAGGATAAACTACCTTATTAATAATTTATATTTAGGGAATGCCTTCATAAAAATTTAGGAGGAGGTGGTAATGGTCCACTATTTTTTAACCAATAAGACTCAGCAGAAAAAAATTCTATATTGTGTGCAATAACAAACCTTATTGTTATCTGCAATTTGAAACTTAAATTTTTGCTGCCAGAATAGCAACTTCATTTGGTGATTATTTCCATGTACTGGGATGAAGGTCACTAAATTTGCGTTTTTAATTGAGTCACTTCAGTTTCTCAGTAGAAAACTTAATCTTGCTGCAAAGCAGAGGCAGTGTTCTGGTGTGTGATTTTGTGAAGCTGTGGACATACGCCACCTATACCTGAAATTCATGGGTTCAATGCTGATGATTAAAATTGATGTGAAAATGTTAGACACACAACCCTTCTGGAACAGTTAAGCAGAACAAGCTGCTGTTGTCCTGTGCTTTGAGGAGGGGTGAAGCTTCAGTTTCCTCACAGTGGAACCAGAGGCTGGTTGGCAGCTCTGCAGGGGTTGTGTGAAAGCCCGATGCTCGGAGCAGGGCGGGTGGAGCACTAACGTGACTCAGCGGCAGCGACTGCCTGGAGCAGCTAACCAAACACAGGCTCCTCCTGCCTCCTGAAGGGAGCTGGCTCGCTCTGCTCCCTGCACGCAGGGAAGGTTAACTCAACAGCTCACTGCGACTGTGCATTCTAACAACTGCAGTCACAAGGCAGGCTAACAGCAGAAGTGGTTTTAGCACATAATGTAGACTTGGGCCACTGCAGTATCCTGTGGGTTTGTTACACTTTGACCTATGGTTCAAAGCTGACCAGTTCTTACAACAAACTTGGGGAAAGTCTTTGTTTTTAATTTCATTATATTGGCTGGAGTAGAACATCAAAAGTAATACTTTATATTACTTAAGTGGGAAATAATGTTTCAACCAGGACACATAGAGAAGCAGCAATGCTTTAACTGCCTACATCACCAACAATAAATTCCTCTGGAAAAAAAGGTTTGTTTCAGCTCTTTTGACAGCACTCAGCACAACTACGTAGTTGAGCCAAGTCACTCCAGACCAGAATTCTGTCCAGACCAGAATCATGTCCTAGGATCAGATGCAAGAATATTACAAAAGAGAAGAACAAAAGTTTGTCTCTCCACTAAACTTCTATTTTCTAATAGTGAGAAGCTGCCTTGACTCTGCATGGGGTTTTAGAAGCTTTCCTAAATGGGTGGGCTCTAGGTAAAGTAACAAGCCAAGGGATTTCCCTAAATACAGAGTGAAATTAGGTGACCACAATTGTTCCATCGCATGCTTTAAAAGAGTAATTCCAAACATTCTCGTTGATACATAAACATTCAATGCATTTAACAGATTCTTCAGACACGTGTAATTTTGTTAAAAATATTCTCTTCTTCCTTTTACACAAAAAGAAAGGAATTTGGTTTGAAACAAATTTTTCTTTTCTTGAGTACCTTAAGTCAAAACAGTCCACTAAATGAAAAATATAAAGAACTGTGTATTTTATAAATGTACTTGGTTCCCATGGAAACAAGGATTAAAATATATACCTGTCCTGAAAGAAATGTGCTTAACAGGTGAAATAAAGTAGACGTGCACTCAGAGTGTAAGCTGAAGAATGCTGTGAGGATTAAATTCTTAAAGCCACTCCTGATGTGTTCTGGGTAAACAAGAGAGAACAAGCCCAATTTTCCTGGATAGGTAATGTATTAGATTCAGAGCTTTAGGTGCTCTTCATTTGAAGCGAGCAAGCATGGTAAATTATTACCCACCTATTTTCTGCTGTCTGCACTTCACGCTGTTTTATGGACAAAGAGAACAGTGGTTGTTATTTCATCTAGAGCCGAAGTGCTCACCAGGTTACAGGAAAGAATCAAAGCTGTTTGCATTGGAATGGTCTCTAAATGCTAACATGTTTGTCATAAACAAAAAAGGGGATATTTTGAATAACCTCAAGTAACTGGTGCATAATATTATAGGTGAATCCTTCACAAATTGTATCTTGTTAGTCAGAATGTCTTATGAATAATTAACTACCAGGTAAAGAAAGGACTATGTGTGTGTAATGTCTATTCAAAGCATAATATTAATAAACATTACAACAGACAGAAACAAAACAGTAAGCGCACTCCCCATAATTACATTCAAATAACTATAATTAAGATTTCTTTCTAGAAAAACGTATGTAGTAGTCAGTCAATCTTACCTTTATGTCCTCTTGGGACCCAGATCCTGGTCTTCAGTAACTACAGCAAAAGGAGCGGCTCCTCCAGCTCCATGCACTCAGGTCTTTTATAGTCTTTGCCTGTTACATGCAGTTCTGGTGGCCTGGGTGACTTGATGGACTCCCTGCAGCTACTGAACAATGATCTTGATCTAAAGACGCATGTGTTACTGGATTACAGAGTTGACTTAAAACTACACGCATTAGGGCTGAACTCCGTTGCAGTGGTGCTACAGGGAAACTGCAGTGTGGACTTTTCTTTCCCTTTCCTACCGGGTGGCAAAGGACTCCCTGCTGAACTCCGTTGCAGTGGTGCTACAGGGAAACTGCAGTGTGGACTTTTCTTTCCCTTTCCTACCGGGTGGCAAAGGACTCCCGTGGGACAGCATTCCGGGCGCTTCCTGCATGAACGCTTCCCCTGTCACAGCTCCACTGGCGAGTGGCTCTGCGTTCGTGGCACTTGCGCCTCTCAGCTTCCCTCTCGTCCGTCCCGGGAGATAACCGGGCATCTCACAGCTTCCCTTCAGCGACACGGGGCGACCCTGCACGGACAGCAAAGGGTTCTGTGCTGGCAGGGCCGTCACTAGCGGCACCGGGCGCGGTGCCCCTGCCCGCGGGGAGCGCGGCCCGTGGGCCGGGCGGGGCGGGCTCGGTGCCGGGGGCGGGGCGGGCATCGCCGGCCGCACAGGCTCCATTTTGCGGTGTGGCTGCGGAGAGAGGCCGGAGGCTCCGCAAGTTCCCCTCAGGTGAGGTGGCTGGGGAGGAGGGAGGAACCCCTCGCCCCAGCCCCGCCGGCTCCGTTCGCACCTTCCGGGGGCTCGGCCGCAGCCGCGGCTCTGCTCACACATCGCTCGGGGGGCTCGGCCCCAGCCCGGGGTGTGGATGGAGCCCCGGACAGCGCTCCCACAGCCGCGGCCGCCCGCGGCTCGGGGCTCCGGCGGG
>VYZP01026479.1:24545-55321 GCA_013400635.1 Hypocryptadius cinnamomeus
GGCCGAGGGAGGTGCCGCCTGCCCCAGGGAGCCGCTCCCCCGGCGGGGGCTGCCCTGACGCTGCGGAGCGGGGACGAGGTCAGGTGGTCTCGGGAGAAGTAGGTACCGGGACACCGGGATATTTGCCTCCGCCCGCAGCTCCATCTCGCCGGAGGGTTCGCCGGGCCGGCCCGCGGCCGAGGGAGCGGGAGGAGCCTGGGGCGATGCGAGACTGCCCCGAGCGGAGCGGGGCAGCGGCAGGCGGGGCCCTTAAAGGCGGCGGGGCCGGGCCGGGGGGTCCCGGCGGTCCCGGCGGAGCAGCCCGGGAGACTTCTCGGTGTTTCCCGGCTGAGCTCCCGCCCAGCGCACGGAGCGCGGCGCGCCCGCCGATGTTTCACCGCGGGCCAGTGCCGCCGCTGACTCACCCGGCCCCCGCCTCAACCCGCCCCGTGCCCATCCGGGGACAGCGGGGGGAAGCGACAGTCTGACGGAAAAAAATCCGTTGTTTTGGTTATAAAAGTAGTTATGTCAGAGCCACTGTTCACTTGAGGATGCTTGTGCCAAATTTAAAGTCCATTTTTTCCCCACTGTCATTAAAAGTTTCATAACCTGGCTAATGGTCTCGAATCTCCCTGCCCAACTGGTTGGCAGCATGCAGGATGGGATGATCTCTACCCCTACTCCCCAAGTCCCTCTGTTAAAATTGTAACTAAAATAAACAGTTACTCTCAGGAAATTTGCTCCACAAATGAAGTAATGCTGAGGGATTATACCTGTTCTTATCAAATTACCATTTTACACGGCATAGCTAGTAGGGTAGTGCTCTTCTCCCAGGAACTACCCCTGTGAGCAGAGCAGTGCAGTATGATGGATACAGGTGCTTGGTGCAGTCCAGAAACCTGCATGGTTTCTGTCCTGGCAAAGGATTCAAGCTCCCTCCTGCTGGCACCTCAATGTGTATCCTGTATTTCAGAGCTTTCTGAAAGTTTGAGCCTCTTACCATGCTTAAGTGTCTGTTTGACCCTAAATAGAGTGATAGTTAATTACTATAATTACTGTACGTTGAAGATACTTCCCTTCTGAATTCTGATTGCTATGGTCAGATGTAAGAGAGAAAAGAAGGAAAAGTTCTGTGGGTTAACAGCAGATTATTCAAGTGATTTAACAGATAATTAGCAAGCAAATACCTACTACAAACTCACAGATAGTGCTTCACAGTGGAAATACCTTTTTTTTTCTTCCCCAGAATGTCATACCCAGGTTATCCCCCTTCTGATGGCTACCCTGCTTTCCCAGGTTATCCTGTAAGTATGGCTCTTAAATGTGTTGCATTCCTAATGCATTTGTGTTCTGTGAATACCCCTTCTGACTGTGCTCCATGTGTCTGTAAATAGTAGCTAGGAGTAAATAGCAGTAGTCAGTTCATGTACCCTGTTCTCTAGTGATTATGGTCTTTGTTTTCCTCTGTATATCTCTGGGGATGACTTTAGAGCTGTCACACAAGAATTCCAAGAAGGAAGCTTAGTTTTTTTAGTGACACCCATTGTTCCAGAAAGGTCTTTGTCTTGTTTTATTTTGTGAGTTTGGTTTTTTAAGTACAGCTGTCTCATCTCAACAATTCTTTTTTTCTTTTTTTTCTTTTAAAGTTTCTTCTGTAAATAGGAGGCCCTTTACATGTAGGGTTAGAAGTAATCTCTGAACTAATCTGTACAAAATACTCACATAGCCATATCCCAGGTGAACAGAGATGTTCAACAAGCTTCAGTGGTCACAGCCATCAGGAAGAGTTTGGAACATTTCACTCAAGTAGCCCAGTTTTCATATAACACCAAGTAAATATATTTCTGAGGATAGAGGACACTGTATCTTGACTACCCTATCTACAGGACTGCTCCACCTTCATCTCACAACTGAATGGACTAAAAATTTTAAGGAAACTTAATGGAAGGCTGAAATGTATCAGGTATGGCTGATACTGCAGTCTTTTTGATATGCCTGCAATATTTTTCAAAGCTAGATTCATCTCTGTGCTTTTATGGCATTGATCATGGCACTTGTCATGGTGTAATTGTGGGAATTTTACTGGTGTTCTATGTAGTACAGAACCAGACTGAGGCACAGATCTCAGCCCGAATGCCTTTAAGATACTGAAAAGCTATAAATACGTGCAAAAATAAATGTATACATCAAAATACATGCAATAAATTCTCTGATGATTTTACTTTGTAATCTACCGTTCTTCTGAAACACTAAAGTCAGTCGAACGAAAGACAAACACATTAGAAACAAGATTGTTAATTCCACGATTTCTTCCCTTAAGGTTCTGCCTAACCCTCATGATTTTAGCTGTAGTTTATTTTTAACTACATCTGAAAATAATTTTTTTTCTTAGCTAGCATCTAAAAAATAGCCACCTTCAATGCATTAATTTAAAAGACCTTTTAGACTTGTTATCAATGATTTCCTAGTCTCATTGATGATACCCAATGTGATAACCAATTCAAAAAGCATATGTGAAATTGGTTTTTTCTGCAGCACTGGTAGTAATCTGAACAGGGCTTTTGAGGATCCTGATTTTGGATTTATGAATCTAAATTCCAATAAAATATTTTTGTTGAGTCAGGCAGAGAAATGTTAGACTGTACCTCTGGGGAGAAGAATACTATATAGCCTGGGCACAGGAATTTGGGGGTAGAAGTCTTGGGGCAGCCAAACCCGAGAACATTTGAGCTAGGCTTTTCTGCTGTGCACTTCATTTCTGTTTTCTGGGGTCAAGAATGAATATGTACTATATGTAATGTGTGACTTGTATTTCTAAAGCTAGTCAGTAAAGGTGATTCCCAGCAAGTGAGTAATGGGTCCACCCATTATGCTTCATTATGAAGCTGATTTTGAATGCCTGATTTCTAAGGTTATGTGTAATGACTTTTACCTTACAGGGCTTTCCCTTAGAGATCCAGATCATTCAGTTACTTATTCCTAATATATCTTAATGTTAATAGCAGCCTTTGTGGTATGGCTGGTAAATTATCCATGCAGCAAAATAAATATATAGCTGTTGGACTTGTTCTTTTTATTTAAAACCTGTAATAGGTGTTCAGTCTGACTCAGTGATCGAGATTTAGTTACTGAATTTTCATGCTATATAACCTGGATTCCAAAGGAAATGGGAAAAAAACCCCAAAAAGTTCTTACATTTGAAATTACTGTTTGTGCAAGAGAGGCAGAAGTTTCAAAGCTACTATGCTCTTAAAAGTCTTTTAACAGGGGCTGAGCTCCTAATGCTTCAAAGAGAACAAACTGAGCTGAGCTCACCTCCTCCTTGTGTGGGATAGAAAGAGCAGCTTTCCAGTAAAGGACCAGGAGTCACAGTGGCTGACAAGTCAAGTGTGGCTCAGCACTGCCAGGCCTCAGGGAGGAAGGCTAATGACACAGCAGGCTTTAGCAAGAGCATCTCTGCAATACTGTGTCTGGTTGTGGCCTCCCAGTACAACAAAGACAGACAAAGAGGAGCATGTGTAGGGAAGGCTGCTTGCAGCTAAGCACAGATCTGGCTAAGCAAAGAGCAGCCTAAGCACAGATCTGTTCAGTCTTCTGCTGGGTGAGAAGGAGCAATAGAGACATTGGAGCCAACTCTTTGTCAGAGGTACACAGTGGAAGGGCAACTAGCAAATACACGTTGCAATTGCAGTTTGGTTTGAGGAAAACATTTTTCTCTAGGAGAGTGGTCAAACACTGGAACAGGGGCCCAGAGAGGCTGTGAATTTGTCATTCCTTATATATACTGAAAACTTGACTATCAGGCCTTGCATGAGCTCACCCAACTCCAAAGCTGGCCCTATTTTGAGGGTGGATGGGATCACAGGCCATCCAAAGGTGACTTCCACCCTGCAGCACCCTCTGATTCCCTGTCAACATAGGAGATGCATCAGAACACCCAACCAGGAGGACCCCATCCAGGCTTCAGGAATTCTGCTGCTGCTGCTTCAAGCCCTACAGCTAATTGTGTAATTCATGTTGTTATTATACACATGGACATTTTGGCAGCTTGGGAGTTTTTACTCTAATGTGCTGTTAACAGGCATACAGACATCCCATTTTTGTGTTTCAGCCAACAGGACAGGAGTCTGTCTATCCACCAGCTGGTCAGTATGCCTATCCTGCTGTTCCTGGAGGATTCCCTCCATCAGGAGGAGGGACCTATCCTGCAGCACCACCAAATGCTGGGTTTCCAGGGGCAGCAGGGTATCCTGCCCCGGGGGGCTACCCCGTTTCGGGGGGCTTCCCTGGAGCTCCCCAGGCTGGAGGAATGCCACCTTATCCTGGAGGTAAGATCCTTTGTTAGAGTACCAGTCAGGAGTGATTCCCAGTGTAACCATTCCCTGTGCTTGTCAGAAATAGTAAAGAAAAGCAGCTTTGTTCAGTGATGGGTGCAGGCAGCAGCACGCAGGCAGCCAGGTTGCCATCCAGCAGTAAATACCTGCACGCTGATGGCAGAGCCTTGGTGGTTCTGGGTCACTGCACAGACATGGAGAAACCGGTCTCTTACGTAGTTTTGTTTAATAACCTGGCTCCTGTTGTGTGAAGAAGTCAAGTACAAAATACTAAGTGTGCTAAAGTCTGGTGGTTTTTTTTTCCCCTGGCTCCTCCAGGCCCTGGCTTTGCTGTGCCTCCCACTGGGCCTGGCTTTGGTGGCTATCCACAGCAGCCTCCTGCCCAAAGCTATGCTGGAGGTGGACCAGCACAAATTCCAGGTATGTCATATATAAGAAACTTCAAGCATCCATGGTTAAACCAAGAGACTCCAAGACAGGTAGTAACAAATTTAAGCTCTTACCTTTGTTACTTGTAGCTGTTGAGGTTTGTATGCTGTGCACCTCCTGCCATCTTTCTTGACCAGGCCACTGAAGAGCTGATGAGAACCATCTCTGTAGGTGCTACATCCAAAGGGGATGGCTGTCCCTGAATAATGGTCATGATGTAGTGGTTTAGGTGCTTACCCTTTTTCAAACCACAAGTATCTGATGAGAACTGTGAAACCCACAGTGCACATTCAGTGAGTATCTAGCAGTTCTGCTAATCTCAATTGCATTTTTCAGATCTGTGTGTTCACAGTGATTCCTGACACACTGGAGAAAGAGAAAAGGAGAAGGCACACATTTGCTTAAAAGCAGTGCAGGGTTTGTAATGCTTTGAGTGGTCAGTTGCTATAGAGATGATTTTCTTTTAGAAAATCATATACAGAGATATATAGAGACTTTAGAGATGATTTTCAGTTACTTTAGAGATGATGTCCTGGAATGTATCAGTTGTGTTTTAAAGAAATTCAAAGCAGCAAAACGTTTTTGTTTTATGATTGTTCTGTTAACTCTGGTACTAAGTTGCTATTAAAATGATAAGGAATGTGCATACATATTATGAATAAAAATAAAATTTCAGTACAAAAAAATAGTTTTAGCTTTTGTATTACCAGCGCTTTTGATCACAAAATGAGATTCCTTCAATCCTTTTTGCAGCAATGAATTCTGAATATTTATTGTTTACATGCTAGGCATTTTAAAATGTACCTAACAGCTTTTAAAGACAGCATGGAACACACATTCTTCATTTGTTTGGGCTATCTTGGCTTCTGTCAAAAATAGCAGAATTTCATAAGGAGAGATCCTTCCAGTTCCCACAGCACCAGTAAGTTTAGTATTTTTAGAATTGCCTTGCTAGTGTATGTACCAAAATGCATCTGTGATGCTTCTTCCCATTATCCCCAAAGGAAGAAATTCAGTTACTGATTGTGGTAGGTACCATTAGGAAAGAGGCTGTGTGCAGTGGTAGGTCCGACTTTATATTCAGATTAGATGGCATTTCCATAAGTAATTTCTCCTACCTTGTTCTTTATTTTCACTAGGATTTCCTGGTGGACAAGTACCATCCCCAATGCCTGGTCTGGTATGTGTTGTTTTCTTTTCTATAATTAATTTTATGTGCCTTCTGTAGTTTTAATGTTTTTACAGCTGATTTCCAAAGGCTTCAATTTTGTTCTGCATCAGGAGTTTCCAGCTACCCTCAGAGTAATGTTGCCTTGATTCTGTGTTAGAGGAAGAAATGGAGAACTCCTTCTGAAGTACTGATTGCAGAGTTGTGATTTTAATTTAAATTTCTATTGTGTAGATATCTAGTTACATGTGACTCTTATTTTCAGCCTGCTGCAGTGGTTCAGTGTACCCAAGGTACTATTCAAGCTGCTCCAAACTTCGATGCTGGAAGGGATGCAGAAATCCTACGCAAAGCTATGAAGGGTTTTGGTAAGTAAGAAATAGAAGCTTTAGTTCCTATTGATCTAACTTCTTAATGCCATTTTGTTGCTTTCTTCAGAGTTTATTTAACTATACTTCCCCCCCCTACAAGCTTTTCAAGAGTCACCTTTTCAAAATGGCTGGGGCTATTTAGTAGATGAAGTTACACAGAAAATTTGGTGGACTTAAATAGCAGCCTCTTATTATTTAATTATGCCCAAATGCAACAGTGTAAAATGCACAGTTTTGGAGGGACTATATTGCATTCTTACATGACACTGCCTTTCTGTTTCCAAGGAACTGATGAGCAGGCCATCATAAATGTTGTTGCTAACCGCTCCAATGATCAAAGGCAAAAAATCAAGGCAGCTTTCAAGACTATGTATGGCAAGGTATGTTCATTAGTTCTTTGAACTGGAAAACAAACCCAAACTTTCAGCTGCTGCTTTAACTGCCTGCTTGCATTTTAGTCCTGGGGAATGATTTGAGCATTTTTTAAATGCACTTCTTTTGGTTATATTCCTTATGTATTGGGAGAGATCTGGTACTTGATATAGGATTGTCCTGATACCTGGCAGAAGGAGGGATGGGGGAAGGCTGGAGGCTGTCTCTGTCCCTGACCACACAAGAAGATTCTCTAATGTTTGACAGAAAATAATCAAGCTTAAACTGCCCTTGTATTAGTGTCTGATATTACTGAGTTTTTTTGCACACAAACTAGCACTGAAATCTTCTTTTTCCCAAGAAACAAACTGAGAAATTATTGAGGATTGGATAGTAAATAAAATTCCAGGTTAATTTAATTTCTTCCCTGTCATTTTTGCAACCTAAAGTGAAATTTTGTAGTTGTGGAATTAGTGAGGAGATAATGGAGAACAGCTGAGCTGTCAGAGATTTGGACAGAGGGAAGTTCATAATAAGAAATAAAACAAAGCTTTACAGGTAAAACAGCAAAAAGGTAGAAAGGTAGAAATAAATCATAGAAGTAAGTTCTAGTTTGATCTTTCTTCAGTATATAATCTATATATGCCTAACACTCTGCAAAGCCCTTTCTGTGTTTATAACCGAACAGGATTTAATTAAAGATCTGAAGTCTGAGTTAAGTGGTAACGTGGAAGAATTGATTCTAGCCCTCTTCATGCCTAGTACCTACTATGATGCCTGGAGTTTGCGCCATGCGATGAAGGTATGGTATTCCTGTGAAGGAAACAGTTTTAAACTATCTTAAAATGCTCATCTAAGAACACCTGGTCCCAGCATTGTTGAAAAATCCACTAGTGTCAAACAAGCCCTGGGATTGCAGGGTTTAAAATTACTTTCTGCTGCATCCCCCAGTTCCAGACAATTTCTGCAGAATTAGCCAGTTAGCCAGGGCAGATGTCCATTCAGTAGAGGAGGAAGTGCTGCAGGACAGAACCTTGTTCTCTACTACTTGGGCATAATTTTTGCTAGAACCTAGAAAGGGCCAGGGTGCTGTTAAAACCATAACCACTGTTCAAACTATATGCCTTTCCTTACTAGGAACAAACCTTTGTTAATGAAAGGTATTTTTGCATTATCCCTTTTTTTCCCCCAAAAGACAATGAAAAAATAATTTCTTAAAGTCAGATGATGGATGTATCTGTTGAAATATAAAGACAGCATTTAGAGATTAGGTGAGCTAGTTGGTTTAAACTTTTAACTCAGGTAAACTGGTACGTCCAGTTTACTGGAATGTCTTGCTTGAGCTGCAGCAGCTAGCAAGTGGAAATGAGTAACTCAACCCATGTGTGAATGCACACCTTCTAGAGAATGTGGAGCTTAAATGAAGATCTGCCTTTCATGGGGAATAGCCACTCAACCATTTTCAAAAATTCATAATATAAGATTACCCAGAAGTCTCACTTACATCTCCTCTCCTATCTAATCCTTCCCTGAATTGAGATGCTCATGCCAGTAAGATCCCTCTGTACACAGAAATCACAATTAACTTTTATTCTGAGGAGAGGGAAGATTCTATAAAAAGTTCCACATTGTGGAAGCAGCCATATTTGGATAGGGAATACACTTGGGTACTGACCAATACAGAATTTACATGTGTACCTTTGACTTTAATGATTATTATAAGTCTTTACCTTCCTTTGGTAAATTTCCAGATTAAGGTTGCCAAAGAATTTCCTTCCTAAACCATTTTCCATTTAACTTTGGCCAGTGTCACAGATGTGGATGCACAGTTTTGGAGTGTTTCTCTGAACTGGTGCAGAATGGCTTGTTTGAGGAATTTTCATTCCATTTTAAGTATACAGTAGAGTTGGTGCTTTCACACTGCAGGGATACTGTTCTTACAATCTAGATTGTATTAAATTTTGAAATACCAGATGACTGCCCTATTTCACAGTTGAAGGAAACTGCATACAGTGCTCTGTATTTATGCCTTTGTTTTCTCTGCCTACAGGGAGCAGGCACTCAGGAGAGTGTGCTGATTGAGATCCTTTGCACAAGGACAAACCAGGAGATTCGCGAAATAGTGAACTGCTATAAATCAGAATTTGGAAGGGACATTGAACAAGACATCAGATCAGACACTTCAGGACACTTTGAACGATTACTTATATCTATGTGCCAAGTGAGCTTTAATTTCTTTTTTTTTAAAAAGATAACTGTGTACAGTCTGATGTGTTTAGTCATAATGGCTCCACAAATAGCCTGTGTGTGCTTAGCACGAGGCAGGTTTTTAAGAAATTAGCCCATGGTCATTAGTTTATTCCCTAAGATATGACACTTCAGTCCCTCCTCAAAAGATACTTCTTATCTACAAATCCATGATGCATTCTGTGACCTAATTTAGCATCCTCAATTAATATCAGAACTTATGTGGAAATATTGTGCAGATGCAACCAAGTGGTTCCCTAAAACAGTGCTCTACACTGCTGTTAGAGAAAGATGCTTTTTATTTTTTGTATATGTTAATGAAGTAATCTGGGTGAAGCTAATTGGATAATCTCTGTGGTATGTAGAATGCCTGTGAGAATCCCTACAAACAAGATAAGACATGCCACAGAGCAAAACCTCCCCCTCAAGTTACTCCATAGCCTGCCTTCTCTTTATGTCACCAGATGTAGGGAGGTGCTGCTGTTGAATTCAGATGACCACTGGAGCTTTTTTATCCCATCTCATTTACTAGGGCACATTTTGTGTTGAAGAATAGTAACTTGCAATTACTCATATTTAGGAAGAAATATGTAACTAATGCAACTTCCCACATTTCTCTGAGCAATTTGCCTATTTCTGTTAGAATTTCTAGGACACTTCTCTATCTCATTGGCTTCTTCCTTTGTGAGAGTTCAGCTATGCTCTAGATATTTGGTTAAAAGTCAAAATCCACAAGAAAGCAAACCTGGAGAAGCTCATGCTGCTAATTTTTATTTTGATAAATCCAGTAGTTTACAATAACTGACAACCACATCATTTAAATAGTATATTAACCTCTATAGATACAACAGTTTTGGAGAGAATGTATTCAGCCGACTCAGCCAGTATGTTTAGCAGTATCCATCCATGCACTGGGCAGCAAAATGCCAAACAACCACCAAAGCACATAAAATGTCATATAAGCCCTACTGACACAAGTGTAGTAAGTGGTTTCTAAAGACATTCTTACTTGAAATAAGCAACTTCTAAATAAAACAGGAGGGAAACCTGAGATATTTCAGGTGTGCATATTCAGTAAAATAATTCATTAGTTCGTTTGGGAAGAGTCTTTGCAACTTGAAGCCTAGAAACAAACAAATCAAGAGAAAGCTTACATTATTAAGTAAAATAGAGAATTAAGTACAGTACTTAATTAGAAGTATGAGATGGTTTGTGGGAGCGAAGTTATCTGAGTCAGTGTATTTGCAGTTTAAAGCATGTCCTAGAGACAGGGTTCTGAGCCACTTTTGTATTTATTTCCTATAAAGAATATTAAACCAAAGAGAAGTTTTAAAACAATGTAATGTATTTCAAACTACTCTTTCTGCTTCAAGCTTTGAAGGGTCTATGCACACTGCAAGCAGTTAAAGCATAGCTTTCTCTGTGAAATTTCATTTGAAATCTCTTGTCTTTGCATTAAGGGTAATCGTGATGAGAACCAAATTGTGGATTATCAAAAAGCTCAAGAAGATGCTCAACGTCTGTACCAAGCTGGTGAAGGAAAACTTGGGACTGATGAATCTTGCTTTAATATGGTTCTGGCAAGCAGAAGTTTTCCCCAGCTGAAAGCAACAGTTGAGGCATACTCCAGGGTAGGAGTCTTCACTGATTTCAAATAAGCTTGGTCAATTGAAATTGGTATTTGAAATTAAGCTTCTTGCTACTGCATTTCATCATCTACATATTAATCTCATTTATTTGTAGATTGCTAATCGTGATTTATTAAGCAGCATTGATCGAGAATTTTCTGGAAATGTGGAACGGGGTTTGAAGACTATTGGTAAGTTATATGTTCTTCCCTCCCCCCTTATCCTTTAGGAATTAAATCTAAATGTAACCAAGGAAAAATCCAATTCAGCACTGGCCATATGGCAAGTGATCACATAATCAGAGACTCTGCTAGAACAGAAGTAGCTTCAACTATTCAAATGATTCATCTTGCACTTAAGTGAAGAAAATAAGCAGCCATCATGAAGAAGTCAGTTTCAAATAAGAAAAGGCCACATAGAAATTACTTGTTACTTCTCTGGGAAGGCAGGCAAGTACTCGGAACCAAGGGTCATTGTAGTGTAATTGGTGCTTGTAGCTGTGTAATTCAGAGTTCTGCAAAAGGGGGTACCAGTGTCACAGAGCTGTGACTGGGTGTGCAGCTCCTCAGCAGAGACAGCTGAGCCACCCACACAGATAACCTCAGAGCCAACATGAACCTACTGGAGGCACAGTTCGTTTTCCATCCCCTTCCCCACCACCATCTACCCCAGGAAGCTCAGCTGTGGCTAAGGTCAAGCTTAGCAAAACAGAAGATGTTGTTTTGAATTCACTCTTCCCTACTGACTTGTTATAATAAAGCAGTTCAACACAATTCAGCACAATTAACTGATGGTGAAAATCAGTAATATTTAGTAGTAAATCTGGAGACATCAGTCATATCAGTGCTTACCCAAATGACAGCAATTCTGTAGCCATAATGGATAAGCAAAAATTTCCCAGAGTATATTCTATTCAAGAGTTTAATGGGAAAAATTCGGGTCTGAGAATCAGGTAGAAGAATAATGGCTTGTCTCTGAGTGTGAACAATCTACCTGAACCAAGAGAACCTTCTACATTTGTACTTTTCCTAGTGAGATTCTAGCAATGGAACATGAGTAAAATACCTTGTGTTTCAATACCAGCTATCCAAGGAGAAGAACTGTTTTTGAATTACCTGTTTGAGAATTAAGATTTCAGAGAGTTTTGAAAAGCACTTCCAGAGGAGTTAACTATGGTTAGTTGCTACTAACCGTAAGTTTTTGTGTGAAGGAATAACTCATTTGATCAGCTTGAAAATAACTTTAGCTCTATAAACAAGTCCCGTTATTCACAGTAACTGGATCTTCACTAAGACCAACCTCTATCTGTCTACAGCAAAAATCCTGCCAAGTTGATCCTGCCAAGTATCACTATATAGAATACATTACTGGAACTAATCCTAACAATATACTTTATTGCAGTGCAATGTGCTTTAAATCGCCCAGCCTTTTTTGCAGAAAGACTTTATTATTCAATGAAAGGAGCTGGCACAGATGATTCTACCCTCATCAGAATTGTAGTCACTCGCAGTGAGGTAAGAAATTCTCTCCTGTGTATCACTCACATGCAGCAGAAAACCATCTACCCAAACCAGCTTGTCACTTAGTCTTCCTTTCACAGGTGCAAAATCATGTACTGCATGAAGCTTTTATGGGGCTCACATTTAGATGCATGTGTTAATTAGTTTTAAAGCCAGCTTTCACATAATAATTTAATTAACTCTGCCTAGATTGCAGTAACTGCTTGTTTTCCTTTTTGACTGTTGTTGCTCATCTGGGTAGAAAGTGAGCACCTCCAGGTGGGAAGTTCACCTGTTCAGAGTTAGGATAGCACAATCTTAACAAAGCATGGAACAACTGCTGCACTCTGCTTTGGGAGCTGCTCCTCTATCCTTGGAGGGACCAGCTGGCTTGTCCACTGCACTGGGTTAATCATTGCACCTCTCACCTTTGGCATGTGTTCTCTAGTTCACAAGAGAGGAGGTGTGGGGTGACTGTCTAGGATTTAAATCATACACTGTGGCTGAGTTTTCTACTTTTTTTTTGTCTTTGCATAGATTGACCTTGTGCAAATTAAACAGATGTTCACACAGATGTATCAGAAGACATTGGCTACGATGATAGCCAGTGATACAAGCGGTGATTACCGGAAGTTGCTGCTGGCAATTGTTGGGCAATAGAAGAGGATTATCTGGTTTTTTGGTTTATTTTTTTTTTGAAACAAACTCAAGGACATGAAACGTGCTTTAAGTAGATACTAACTATCCCTGTAAAAGAATAATTTTAAAGGTTGCCTAATCAAATATGCCTCCTTGATGATTCAGTAAGCTTTTTGCACTTACAATGCCTTAATTTACAGCACATAATATTCTTTATTGTATAATAAAAGATATATCTTGTCTATTAGACCTTAAGCCTTAGGCTTTTTGACCCAGACAAAACCACTTCCCCTCTACTGGATTCCTGTATGCATCCCTGTGGGAGTCAACTGTTTCAGCCAAATGAATGTCCAGCACTCAACGAGTTTCCTGAAATATCTAAACTGCTGACCTTACTGTAGAAGACAAAGCCCGAGGCTGTGACGTCAAGCATTTTACACCCTGTCCCCTTTTAATGTGTTTCCATCCTAATGTTGAAAAACATGCAAGTGCACAGTTTAAGTCACAATACAGTGACAGTTTCGGCGCCTTGGCAGAATCTGACTGCACACACCTATTAAATTCCTTAAATTAGTGGTTAAGCGTAATGGTAACTAAGACAGCAAGAGAAAGGAGAAATCACCTTGGACCTGATTCTGAAGTCTCTCCTTGTAAAGGAGTGGGTTATACAGCAGCCGACCAAGCAGTGAAAAAGCACTTATTTAATGCTAACCTGTAAATCCAACCCAAAGCTGTTGTGAGCTACACAATATAAATGTGGATATTCTCAAAGGATTTAAAGAGAACTTTGAACAGCACATTTGGTTTTTTTAGAAGGCTGCAATGAATCTGTCCCCAACCATAAATTTAAGAGAAGCTCCAAGTCAGCAGTAATAAGCAGTGTGTTCCTTCAGCAATGCTTTAACAAGTAACAATTGTATTATAGGACACCCTCACACAAACAGCACAAACCTATTTCCAGTATCATCAGACAAAAGTCACTAGGGCTGGTAGAGCTGGTTCCAACATGACAAACCTTTCACTCTGCACAGCATGAACATAGAGGTTTTTGCACAGCAACAACAGATTATCAAATGTATCGTACAAAAAAAAGCTTATGTATTTTACTTGTATCACTGGTGTGCAACCTAAATCTGATTTTAGACTATAAACTTTTTGTGATACTAACTGAGAAATACAGTTCAGCTGGGTCTGATTAATTATTTCCAATACAAAATAGATGGAAGTTGATTTGAACAGACTAGAAGACATTCTACTCTGCACTACTTTGGTCATCCTTTGTGCAAGTATCCACTGAGATAGATATACATGTGTGCATATAGATATCTACCTGTCAATAGCTTTCCAAGCTTGACCAAGATTGTTATAAGCTTTGGTTCTCATTTATTTGTTCCTGAACAAACTTCCTTACATGTGAAGCACCTTAGCACTTACTAATTTAAGCACTTCTTGCATATGTGTCTTTTTATGTGACCAAAAATCCCTACCAATTCACTTGTCATTCAAAGCAGAATATTGATTAAATCTGGCTAATACATACTATCACAAGAAAATGAACAGATGAATAGGCTTCTATGTTCTATTCTATGTGAATGTAAAACATTTACCTGTTTTATGGCAAAAATATTTTCATTACATGCTAACACCAAAGAATTGTTAAATGGGTAGCAAGAATTGAATGACTGACAATGAAATTTAGCAAAAAATAGGTAAGGAAAGACTGAAGAGATACTGTATCCTGCCTCTGAAAAAGCCTTAATTTTCTACCTAACTTATGTAATAGTGCTTTAAGATTAAACATTAGAAAAAAAGCAAGCTGTTAAGAGGGTCTTCCCTCCAAAAGTGTTCAGACTCAGAAGAGACCTCCCTTTCTAAGAGAAAAACAGCCTCAATCTCAACCATCTGGCTTTTTGCAAGGGGGCCAATCTTTGCAATTCAGGACATAAGAGTAGAGGAACTTTTCCATTTTACAATTTAATTTAATAAGCTTTGAAAGGAAAGCTGTTTCACACTGTAATTTTGGGAGGTGAAGGTGTTTGTTTGCCATTGAACTGGATATAGGTAGGTTGTGAACTCGGCTGCTCTTCCCCGTTTGGCTCAGCAAACGGCAGCACACTCCCTGACAGCACAAGGCCCTGCTGGAAAATAACCCCCCAAACGCGACCCAGCTCGGTCTGTACTTCTGCTTCTCAGTTCCACCAAGACACAGCTACACTCCTTGGGGCAGTCAGAGACCCCAGCCCACCTCTGAATCTTTGCTGATGTTGCCCTCCAGGTAAGCAGACCACAGATGATGATCCCACCCCTCAGCTCAGGGAAGAAATGACCCACACGTGTCTGCTGAGCCCAGGGCAGGGCAGGGAGGTACTGACCACTCCAGCCCGAACCAGGAACCTGCCATGCCTCTCATGGCTTTTGCTGCCTGTCTCCTTTGTCTGTAAAAGCCAAGCCTTCTCCCCTCCCTACCCAAGAACAGACTAAGGACATACAGGTGACTTTTTCTTTCCCCCCTCCTTAAAATGCTGAAAGCATAAAACAAGTAATGCAAACTACTTACAGTTTTCTGGGAGTAAGGAAATAATTTCTTCTCCCAAACAACGTAAGAATTAGAGACGGCTCCAGACTCCACCTTACAGAAACACAGAAAATGAGTGCCTACTTTACAAACAGGAATACCCCCAAACACAACCCTGTTACCTGACTACTTGCCTAAAAGGTGACAGGAGAAAAATAAAGGCCAACAACCACCCAGGGTATTTTCCTTTACCGCAGATCTGCCTTCTTATCTCACAAAGACTATTACAGACAATGGATACTGCAAGGGAATCCTTCAGCAGCAAAACAGATATTGCAAGGGAATCCTCACAGAAGTGAGTATCATCGCTGCTGGGTACTTACTGCCACACAAGTATCAGAACCAGTTCTCTTCAATTACAGTGAGGTCTTTCCACATAAAGATTGTATTTGTATTTTCTTCATATACACAATTCCAGCTACTCAAAATCCTCATCACAACCAAGATCTGAGTATCAAATCAGGACAAATACTTTCTTGTGAGGTTGTGACATTTTCCACTAGCAGTTACAAGGAGAAAGGTACCATCACCATGTTCATCATAAAATTTCAGTTGTACTTTGTAACAGGTTTCTGTTCTGCTCTAATATGACACCATATGCAGACTGTACAGCTCACAGGGATAGGAGTGCTTCATAAAAAAGCCAAAAAACTTACCATTTTTAACTTGATCTTCTGGACTCAAACTCTGAGAAGAATCTCCAATTAGAATGCATCTGCAATACAGTAAAATTGAATATTAAAACTCTCCTTACCAACAGTGTGTCACTTATCTTAATTCTCATCCTGTTCAGCAGCTTGTCCTTACTTTAAAAAGAATATGCCAAAAGGCTAATTTGTGTGTGTGTACAGAGGGCCAAAACAAACAATTTTCTCCCTCTGCCCAAAAAGCAGCCCAAACACACTTCAGTACTCAAATGTTTAGTTCAAACCAACATATGAAACACAGCTATGCATAAGAGTCTCTAGTTCTAGAGTCCACTAACCCTACTCTGACAAGCCTGTACAATCCAAAAACAGATGTTTGGTTTACCACACACAAAATATTCCTGAGAGAGAACTCAAAAGCAAAAAAAAGCAGCAGGAATAAAATTTGAATTACATAGTGAGTGTTTACATTCAGCTAGTTCTCTGCAAGCTAAATCTGACCTTTTATGCTATTTTTTTGAATGGCTTAAATATTGAAAACTATTTCTAAACAATTAGCAAGGTCAGATTAGACCTATGAATGCCAAATAAAACCAATACA
The DNA here is from genome assembly GCA_013400635.1 of Hypocryptadius cinnamomeus. Taxonomy (NCBI): domain Eukaryota; kingdom Metazoa; phylum Chordata; class Aves; order Passeriformes; family Zosteropidae; genus Hypocryptadius; species Hypocryptadius cinnamomeus. The sequence continues at coordinate 41,035 of VYZP01026479.1, forward strand.
CAGTGATAGGAGCCGCAGCCCATGCACAAAATTTATTGTGTGCTACCGTTTATAAAATACTTGAATAGTTCGGAACATGCATAAAATTTCCAACTTAGGGGTATGTACAGATTGTAGTTCATGGCAAAGAAAAAAGAAAAAAAAAAGAGATGAACTCTAATGACATAAATTTCAAGTCGTGTTCCAGGGGATGAGAAGGACATGTAGCAAATGTCAAAATATATAACAAAGTACACTGGCAATCATTACAGTCCATTATTTGTGAACAAATTAGCACAGGGCTTCAATTTTTATTTTAACCAAGCAGTCCTGTAGATACCAAAATACATGCAGTCTCAAGTTTACACTTTCACTAACGCCTTAGCAGTTGAACATAGCAATTGCTTACGCGCTGCTTTGCTGAAACAAAAAGTATGTCTGATACAGGTTCAGTTTCCTTTACAGATTTAAAAATAATAAAAAAGCTTGCAGCTATTCAGCCCAGTGATTGTTAGCTATTTATGCAACCGTAATACTCACAATAAACTAAAAGTACCTATAACATCTAGGTAACCTATAGATGTACATCATAGGTCTATATATTAAATATTTGCAAAATGAAAACATGCATACACAAAATACAATGCCAAGCTTTACAGACTTGATATGAATCAAAATTTACTTAAACAATGTACAAAGTTCAATTAAAAGTACCTTAAAATTAACACTTCCATAATTTCCTTACTTTTAAAATTAGTATATATATTTTTTTTAAATTCAAGGTGGGGAAAAGTCTTGAAAAAGCTGGGCAAAAAGTTTCTAAATTAAATATTTTTTTTTTAAATCTGTGTTCAAGTAATAAACAATCCTACATAGAAATCTTCTGATAAGCTGTAACTAAAAAATACAGTGAATACAATATAGAATTAGCAACATCTAAAGGAGTAAACCTGAGGTCAGCATTTTACAGAATGACCAACTGAAATGTTTTGGCATTTTTTCTGTTATTTGAAATACAGTTTTTGCAGCCTCAGATATTTTAAGACCATTCTAATCTATAATTTTAAAGACATATAATGAAACCAATGTCCATTAATAAATAGTTAGCTTGTAGGGTTGTATTTGAAAGTCTGATTGAAACAAACAAACAAACAAACAAACAACCTCTACTGAAAGAAAAATCCCATTTGTAAACTTAAAAGTGTTGACAACGTAAGCGTAAGATGCTAGTCTAGGTGTGCTTTAGTGAGAACAGTCCGATCCTTTCCCCAGATCTCTTCCGAAGCTGCAGCAGCCAGTGATGGATGTTTGTGTGAAAGGGTGAGGCACACGCTCCCAGAGGTTGGGTCACTGTGTAAGAGAGGGGCAGTTGTCTCAAAAGCATGATGGTCTCTCTTCAGTGGGATCAAGTCAGATGGTTTTCCACCTCGTGTTAAGTAGTCACTTCAAGTGATCCCCCTATTTCATTTGTTGTCACATCAAAAAGCAGTAATCTAGGAATTCTCAGGCAGGACATGAGTGAGTAAACCAGAAGCTGATGTGGTCACTGTGCATTGTTGTTGCCAGTTCCATTGTTTCCATTGGCATTTGCTGTGTTTACAGTATTAATACCATCTTGCTGAAGAGCATCTTTTCTTGGTGGCATTCTCTCATTGATCCTATCCAAACCTTTTGCTTCTTCAAAACTGCAGATTCTATGTTGCGGAGAGAATCCTCGTATTGCTTAACAAAATGCAAATTTGATATGTCAGTAATGGAAAAATAAGATGAAAGCATATACTTTTTCTAACAAATGATGTTTAAAAAAAGATAAAAAATCAGCCAAAGAAACTTATGGCCCTGCAACTGTATCGCTAAAAGATTCTCTACCTGCTTTCCTGAAATGTTCACGGCAATCATTATTTCAGTTTGTTACAAAAAGAACAAAGTATGGCAAATATTCTGCAAGCAGGAATCAAGGGGTTTAAACCCACTTGATTGCTTCTGCGTGTCCCTGGTGGGGCCAGCTATCAGTGCTGTGCTTTTCCTGCTCAGCTCGTTGGGCTAATCTTAACATCCCCCTTCTCTTCAGGGCAATGTCAGTAAGATCTAAGCAGCACAGCAAGTGCAGTGGAGGCAAAGCAGCAAAGGGTTACAAAAGTAGTGGCAGATTTACATCCTGCACACACACCAATGGCCTGATCCTGCAGTTTTCATGCAGGCAAAATTGCAGGATGTGGTTCACACTGTGCTAATCATGTGGATGATGGAAATGGACACAACCACAATCACCAAGTTAGCACTGTGGTTCAACAATGACATCATTTAAATACAGATGTATTTAAAGTAAGTATAGAAAATAGGTATTATTGTGCTACTGATTATTTTGATGAATGAGGTCTGTAGTTGAATTTACACCTGAAAATGGCTGACCACATAATAAGACTGAAGTCTTTGGGATGAAATAATTCTTTGAAGATTTAAGTACAGCTTTCCACTCACAACAACAGGACCTCTTGCAGGTGTGTGTGAGAACAGAATATGGCACTTGTTTATATTTTTGGAGATCTGACTTCCTTAATCAAAAAAACAAAGAATACAGTCATTAAATGGTGCTTTGCAACTAAATCTGAAAAACCCCAAAGGCAGCTCTCGCAATGGCTATGCTTTTATGTTTGTCATTCATTTAATTGAATTCTGAACAAGAAGAAACTAAAGTCTCTCTGAAAAGGAACAATCTGAAGTGGAATACTCTGAAACAATTTTGCTCAATACCATTAATAAAGGATGTATATATAACTTATTTAGCACAGAAGCACTAATAATCCATTGAATTTAATATGTCTCATAAATACTAGAAATAATTTTGAACAGTAAATTATATTAAAAATCTATAGAAAAAAAAGTTACACATCTTGCACTATCAGATATGACAGAAAGTTTAAAAAAATGTTCAAAGGCATTAAATATATTTTATGAGAAAAGGCATGCATAAACAACCCTCCTTCCACATATAACATCCCCTCCCCAAAATCAAACAAAACCTTCAGTTGAATGCAGAAAAAAACCACTAAACACTTCTATTTTTAAAAACTTCAAGACAACATCACATATCACAACATGCTATTGTACAAAAACCTACAGCATATTCTGTAAAAAAAAAAAAGAGACCAAAAACCCCAAGAATTTCCCTAAAATATTAATCATCATCCTAAAGCCAGAAATGAATGTTACATGTAAAATAGATGAATCAATGCAGTTGATTCATCTCTGCTTGTGCAAGTTGAAAATAAAACACACCCACACAGAATACTTTTGAATTCCCTCCCAGACACCACAGATCTCTGCCAAAGGCAAAGACTCTGATCATACCTTTTTCAGCCTCAATTGCCTCTACAGTGGCTGTACAGAAGTGAGCAGATGCATGCAAAATGAATGAGAAAGATGAAGAGTGTAATATCGCATAGCAGAAAAGGCAATGATCAATTTAATATAGTATGCTACGCCAGATTAGATTACAATCAGTTAAAATGACAGTTAAGTTTTTGGGGGATTGTTTTTAAGTCTAAGTGAAACTTTTCCTAAATTTAGGAAATTTAACTAATTTCTAAATTACTAATAGAGTTTATCAACTAAAAGTCTGTCTAAGTAACACTAATGAATGGATATTATTAACTATATATTTCTGTAACTTTTGGTTGTGATTTTTGTTTTGGTTTTTTTTAAGACAGCAACAGAAAACTTCAACTGATGCTAAAGTTGTGGTATGGTTAAAAAAAATACTAAAATATGTATTTGAGACTATTTCTGAAGATTAAAATGCATTAGTGAGCTTCATTAAATTACCAGGAAGGACACTATAAAAATAACACTACCAGCATTCTAATAATGATAAAAAAGTACTTTTCTCTTCATCTTTAGCTCCCTGAAGTTTAACTAGTACTTCAATTTCTCACAATATTTTAAGCTAAAATGGGCATCTCTGAGAACTGGATTGTGAAATTTAAGCCAAAGAAGACAAATCGAGAAAGTTAGTTAAATCTGCATATTTACAAAGTCTTGCAAATTGTTTAGTTGAATCAACAACAAAGTCTACAGCAGGAAGAGGTCTGGATTTAACATAGTTTTAGTGGGTGAATTAATGTGAATATGAAGAACATCCAGCTCACTAGCTGTTTTTCTAACTAAATAACTATGACAACTGCTTTGAATTCTTATGTGTAAGATCTTTCCTCATAATTTTACCTCTAGATGGCAAAGCTTTAACATAAGGTTATTACTATTACAACCTGAACTGTAGCTAAGTCAATCATGGTAACAACTGTTCACCTCCTCCACTATTTGCCACGCCTCTAATATCATAATTTCATAAATATTGACAAAAAGTAGATTACATAGTGGTAAACCTACTTGTGCAGTGCTTCATACATACTGTTAACAACAAAAATCATGGCAGAGTATTCAAGCAAGTGCTGGGGAAAATAGCTCTATAAGAAAATAGGGCATTAGATGAGAATAGAACTCTTAAAAGAGATTTAAGTTTATTACTTCTCATTTTGTATCCAACAAAACCAATCACCTACACTGTGTTATGCATTAATTGCCTACACTATGTTTTAAGCTCGCTGTTGCATAAGATTCTAATTTTCACTGAGATAGTCTAAAAAAATTGGATACTTGCATTATGTAAGTATCCAATAAATACTATTTTATTTCATAAAATAATATTAAATACTTAAGGAAAATGCAGCATTTTGAATTTCATATACTGCACTTTCCATTGAATAAAAAAATGAAAAAAATGTTAAAACAGTTCTGCACTTCAATCTACAAAGACAAGGGCAATTCCAGAATTAAATCAAAAAGCCACTTGAATGGATGCTTATTTATGTTTACCTGAAGGGAAAGAAACTTCCTCTATTTCTAAAAATAAATTATTTTAAGAATTGTTTTAGAAAGTCACCAAATACATACTTTGCAAACTATAATCAATTTGCCATACAAATATAAAACTATGTAAAAAAACCACCTCTTTCCATCATTTTCTGTTACCTGTGGAGTCTTTGTTTTCAATCTTTTCCTGAAAAGATCACGAATACTGATTTATCTCTGCAAATTATGTAGCTTGGTCATAAATACAAATTTCAGAATTTACTCCTAGTTCACGCTACTTGTAGTACTACTATTCCAAAAAGACCTTGGAATATTCATCACAGTTAGGAAAAAGATAATTTTCAACTTGACATAAAAGAACAAACTGACTGGAAAATACAAGCACTTAAAAAACCTGTAGACACTCAATTTGGAAAATCATTTTGTTGGATTCTCTTTTGCAGGTATATCTAAATTAAAACTTTATTCTTTGTAGACTTTGATAAACCTCAAATAAATACTGGATCATATAACAGATAATTCTGAAGTCTTTGTTCTGAAAATTCTCAATTGAAAGCTGATTTAAAGCAACAGGTTTCAATGGCATTTCTATCCTTAATTTCAGCTCTCCTCTTGTTTTACTTAATGGATGTATGTGACACAAAATCCTTACCAATTTGCAACACAAGCACAAAAAACTATCTTGACTGCTTTCTGACTAATAGCAGGGGCAGTAGTTCAACTGATGTCCATGGAAGTACTTAAAACTTAATTTAGATTTCTGTTCAGTATGTTGCTGAATAAAGCCCTAGGTGTTTTGTCAATTTTTAACAGATGTTGGCTCAATTTGGAAGCTAATTTTATTGAATTCAATTCACAAAATAAGTCACTAGGAAATGTTATTTTAAATAACAGTACTTGACATTATCTTTATTATTTCAGCTACTACAATGCAAGCAAAAAAAATGATAAAAAACAAATTTACATTTAAAAAAAATTAGAAATATACAAAGACCATGATATCCCAAATCACATTTCCCTAACACATTAAAGCTATCAAAAAGTAAGCTATGATTCATTAAAAAAAATATATCCATATACTCATGAAAAAAGAAATCATACATTGAGATCTCCCATGGGATGTAGGCTTGCATTTTTTCCCAGAATTATGCTTTTGAACTGAGTTGTCTTTGTTTAAGCCCTTTGCTGCAGTCTGCATCTGCCATTCCCCCCTGGGCAGCTCTGTGCTGCAGTGAGGATCTGTCCTGGTGCTGCCCAGCAGGATGGCAAAACCACCAGGCAAAGCCACCAGGCAAAGCCACCGGGCAAAAACACCGGGCAAAGCCACCGGGCAAAGCCACCGGGCAAAAACACCAGGCAAAGCCACTGGGCAATAACACCAGGCAAAGCCACCGGGCAAAAACACCGGGCAAAGCCACCGGGCAAAAACACCGGGCAAAGCCACTGGGCAAAGCCACCGGGCAAAGCCACCGGGCAAAAACACCAGGCAAAGCCACTGGGCAATAACACCAGGCAAAGCCACCAGGCAAAGCCACCGGGCAAAGCCACCGGGCAAAAACACCAGGCAAAGCCACCGGGCAAAGCCACCGGGCAAAGCCACTGGGCAATAACACCAGGCAAAGCCACCAGGCAAAGCCACCAGGCAAAGCCACCGGGCAAAGCCACCGGGCAAAAACACCAGGCAAAGCCACCGGGCAAAGCCACCGGGCAAAGCCACTGGGCAATAACACCAGGCAAAGCCACCAGGCAAAGCCACCAGGCAAAGCCACCGGGCAAAGCCACCGGGCAAAAACACCAGGCAAAGCCACCGGGCAAAGCCACCGGGCAAAGCCACTGGGCAATAACACCAGGCAAAGCCACCAGGCAAAGCCACCAGGCAAAGCCACCGGGCAAAGCCACCGGGCAAAAACACCAGGCAAAGCCACCGGGCAAAGCCACCGGGCAAAGCCACTGGGCAATAACACCAGGCAAAGCCACCAGGCAAAGCCACCAGGCAAAGCCACCGGGCAAAGCCACCGGGCAAAAACACCAGGCAAAGCCACCGGGCAAAGCCACCGGGCAAAGCCACTGGGCAATAACACCAGGCAAAGCCACCGGGCAAAGTCACCAGGCAAAGCCACCGGGCAAAGCCACCGGGCAAAGCCACCAGCACCGCTGTTCCAAGCAGGAGGAGGAGGAGAAGGGCCAGCAGCTCACAAACACGGCAGCTGGGCTCAACAAAATCCTGACAGAACAGTGGCATCTGCTAAGACCCACTATGGAAAATGCTACTGACATCAAGAACTATAACAGGTATATATGCAAAAATTGCATGTGTGTATATCTATTTGCCCTGATAAAATAATTTCAGCCCAGCTCTCTAGAGAAATGTAAATATACACTCCAATTTCTTATAACTTTCAAAGCTGCTTATCGATTTAACAGCAACCAATGTGCCATTGAAAAATGAGCATTTGTAAGACTGAAACCAGGAAAATGTAGGGCATATTGGTCAATTCTGTATATATTTAAGCCAACAAAAGAACAGAATAAAAAACTACTTCAATTAATATTATGTTATTTTATTTTTGCAAGCCTAGATTAGTTTAAATTATTGACAGTATACTGACCAACATAGTACAAAATACTTCAGAGAGTAATTAAATATGTGTAGTAAGAAATATATACTATACTATCAGTGACCATATTTTTGTCAAGAATATAAATTCTCTGATACTACAATAGTTTAGAAAATGGCCAGTTAGTGAAGTTTCATTTTATTTTTGCTTTACTGCTACCTTTGCAATTGAGCATTAACCCTAATTTGAAAACTACTCTTTTAAGACTGAGACAGTAACATGCCTATCAGTAAAAAGCAGTTACTTTCAGTTTAAGAACTAACAGTTGACATAATTTATTTTGAACAATCAACATGACTAAGGCAAATGAGGAATATTAACATAGTGCATCAGGGAATATTGCCATCAAAAGTTCTAGTCAAGAGAAAACCCACACTCACAAAAATCCAGAATGGATTCTGCATACTTTCCAAATGTCCCACATTTTTAGTAATGGTAGAAAGTCATATGCTTTACGTAAAAAAACATTTTCTAGTCAGTTTGATCGTCTCTGGTATTTGTAATGCAACATGGATAAAAATTTGTTAAATGAGTGAGAGGAATGCAGACTCATTTTTAAGCATAATAAAATTTCTTATTAAACAAGGAAAATTAAAGCTAGAACATATGCTTTTGGAATAGTTGAATGGATTAGGAAACATACACCACCTCTTGTTATAGACATTCACAAAACAATCACATACATACACTGGACATATAAACTTACTTGTAGACATTATATGTCCACTGAAAAATGATTTAAAATGTGACATTTGTGTTTCAAAGCTATTAAAAAACACCTTTGATAGTTTAATAGAAAATGTAGTGAAAGGCTTTCAAAAAACTACATAGAAAATATAAGGAATCCAAATAAACAGTCTAAATCATGAAATGAGAAAAGCAGCTACTCTTGGAAAATAGATTGTGTAAAAAGTGGTATTCACATATCACAATCTTTCAATAGTTATAAAATTCAGTGTTCCCAGACTAAAGTTTTATGCTTCCTAGTAAAGCCTGAAGGTGGCCAATAAAAAGTCTTTGAATATGTTAAGAGTGCTGCTGATATGAAGTCCAGTTTCAGACGGGTGTTTTTTAGTTATTCACCACTGTGAGCAGAAAACATGGACTTCATTCTTTCAATATACTTGGACAAGTTCATAAGCATCCTCCCTTATCCTAGTTAATCATTATGGGCCTTGTGAAAAATATGATCCAATGATTCAACAAACTAAAAAAAGGATGAAAACCTTTTACAAAATATTCAATGAGCCAGATTACAGGTATATTTTGTATAGAGTTCTTTTTATTTTCATGCAAAAAAAATATATGCACACTTAATAACACCCTTTTATTTTGATTTATTTACAAGTTTTAAATTCAATCCCTTTATTCTCAACTGGTTTTATAACAAATGATTGAATATTTTTCAAGTACATTGTTGTTGAAAATGCACAGACAGTGTGCAGCAGCAAATGCAGCAAACCTCAAAAACAAGGTGCTACAACATTGCTTCTACATCAAGAGACAGACAAGTGTCTGGGATAGTGGTTTAATTTTAACACTTATACAGACATACATCTACACCTAGAGAGAGACAGACAGATCTAAGAAAGCAGCTACATCTGCAGAGGAAGGAAACAGCATGTTACAAGGACAATTCAGGGAGGTCAATTATACATAGAACATTTGACAAACAACATAGAGAACAAACTTTGGCATTAATTACCAGGGTACAAAACATAGCACATTCCAATCTGTCAATGGAGTGTAATATGGAACTATGCAGTCTGTAGCTGTTTGTTAATATTAATATCAACAAGTATTTGACGTTGTCAATGAAAATACTAACACAGCTATAATAAAATCATTTTAATGGAGAGCACACAAGTCATGATGCAAAATTACACTGCCATTTTTGTATCTGTAATGATTAAATGCCTCAATACGAGATCTATAAGGTCACCCCACCTGAAAAATTATAAACTAAGGCAGCTCAGAGTCTGAAAAACATAGCTTGACACTGCTGAACTAGTTGGCTTTTAGTTTTATACCCTGGTTAAGTATCCATTTCACATTGCCTGATTAACACATAACACTATGCTCGTATCAGCCGCTAAGACAAGAACTGAAAAGCATAAGAAATTCCCTGCATGCATTATGTGTGGTGTTAGCAAAAGAGTGAGATGTGCCCCAGTCCATCTGAGGCACAGCAAGTTGCATAACATCATTACCACTTTGCAGGGTCTGTCGTCCTCCAGCCAACACTCCACTAGGTAACATTCCAGTGGGAGTCAAACCCTTGAGTGTCAGCACACTTTCACTCTCCTCCCTGTGTGAAAAAAACAGTAACAAAACCCTAAATATCTGCACATGAAAACTTGCATTGAAGTGAAATAATGGATGGGGAAAGGGAGAGCCTGGTTTTGCTGTTTTAGACATGTCATGACTGAATGTAAATTCAAATTCCAACAATATAAAAGGTGAAAATAATTCTATTCCATACCAGTCTTTCCTCCACCTAGGAGTTATAAATGCTGGCTACTTCTGAACCAAATTCTGAGCAGAATTCTGAGCAAATTCTGAACAGAATTCTGAACCAAATTCTGAGCAGAATTCTGAGCAAATTCACATGCAAGTTCATTAGCTTTGAAATGAGCACTGAAAGCTTCATGAGGTACAGAATATATCTCACTACCATAAAACAATCCCCAGTTTTGTTTTGAATGTCTCTACTTTGGAAAATAAGAACTTTAAAAAATTACTCCTATTTGAGCAATTATGTTCTGTGGAAAAACAGACATTTTGGGTAAATAGGATGATGAAATCTCTACATTTAAAGAAGATGGGGTATTTTTTAAATAGCTGAAAAGAAAGAAACCAAAACTGAAAACAAAACCCCTCTACTCCTCAAGTTCCTGGTATGTCAGAAATTTTCAGAGTCTGTCCTGACCTCCTTCATTATACCCTTGATTTCAGTCTCTCTATCTGCTATTGCCTTTCCAAGACTCTTAGTTAACAGCTGAACAAACAATATGTACACTAAAGATCATGTTCTCTAATTTCTTGCAACATGTCTCAAAAATAACTCAAAAATATTATTCAACCAAAAACTCCATCAATAGGGTGCTCCAATATGCCAAACAAGATTCTGATGCACGGTGATCTCCCTGAAAAATCTTTGGTATTCGTTATCCTGAAAGAGAGATGTTTACCTTGCACATGTAATAGGGGTTAAGGAATGCAGAAATCATGCAAGTACCTGAGAACAGAGAAGACTCTTGCCATCTTGCCAATTGCACGAATTTTATTTCTGATTATTTCTTTCCGTGCGGCAGCTGTACCTACTTTCAATAGAAGAAGAAAGAGTCTCAAGCTCATGATTCTTTAGAAGGTCATTGTTTTAAAGTGCATCAAATTTAATACAACTGTTTAAGTTCAGTACTCTTCATAGGAGGTCAGTACCCAAACACTTAAGGGCACAGTGTTATGAAATTAGAGCTTCAGAATGCCAGCAAAACCACCATCACCTCTGTGTCCTCAAAATACACACAAAAAAGTTTAGATTGCTCACAATGATTTTCTAAACCTAGTAAGCATCCGAACTACCACCACTACAGTGTAATAACTATATTAACTCATTTGCCTAAATTTTACACTTTCAATTCTTAGTACCGACATGTACTAAGAATGTGTATGTGTGTATCAACATGTAGGCAAGCAGCCCAATATAGAAGCCAAAGAGATACCAAAGCCACAAAATTTAAAGATTTTCTAATTGTTACACAGCTGTTAAAGAGAAAACAGTGGTTTCCTTGCTTTTATGTCAGTTATCCAAAACACAACTCCATGAAAACCCCTCAGAAAATAAACAAGCAAAAAATTGCAGTGGTACCTTTCTTACCACTTAAGTCTGTGTTCCACGTCATCTTAGGTTTGCATCATTTGCAGAAATTACAAATACCAAAGATCTGGAGTAAATACTGCACATTCCACAGGGCAGAGTGATACTACTTGTGACAGACAAAAGGGAAGACAAAACTCTGCAAGGAGGCTTGTGATTAGGAAGGAGAGCCACCTTTGCCTGCCTTGACATGAAAACAGAAACACCTTTCTCTCCAACACCTTTTTCCTTTCTCTGGTTTTTTTCAATGTATAAAAGTCACCCTTCCCCTCATCTTACTTTCCCTTTGCCAACTCCTCAATTTCATTAAAACAGTAGAGGCAGATGAGGTGTTATCAAAACCAAAATCCTTACTTCTCCTCAGCCATTGGAGAAGGAGAGCATTAATCACATCAAGGTAAGAGTAACTCAGTCATTGTGAATTGAACCACAGGGGACCAAGAGTGAACAAGCTCAGACAGGTCTGTTAGGTATTCCAGAACTCCATGGACAGTGTTGTTCAGTCTTGGGAGAAAGGTACACAATAAGAAGTTGCCAACTAAATTTCAAAATGTAGAAGAGAGGACCACAGAAGTGGGCAGAGCAAGAGCCACACATCCAAAATTCGCCTACTTGCACTCAAAAAGGGAGCTGTGGAAGAAGCTGTTTTCCATCCCTGCTCACTAGCATGGGGCTTCCCCGTGAGGGTACAGACACTCAGGCACAACAGTCACACTTCTCAGACCACAGCTGCAAGGACACAGGCCTTCTGTGGCACAAGAGTAGGTAGACTCTCCACTCTGAACACCAAACCAAATAAAAGACAAAAGATAAAGCATGTAAGGGCAAACAACAACAAAACCACATAAGACAGAAAAGGTGCAATGACAAAGAAAAAACAGGGGCAAGAGACACCCTCTGTAAGACACAATGACAGAATCCTGGGGTATGACAAATACCTGCCAGTCCACATCAACAAAGCAAAAAAGCCAGGAACTGCTGAGTAAAACTTTTTTTAGACAATGTTACAATTTTAACAGACATGAAACTAAAGAAGTGGCAAAACAGGTGGCCCAGGAAAACCTGGAATAGGATAGTATGAAACATTCAATTTTTACTGAAAATAATTTCCTTGAAATCTTAACTTTCAATTTTTAAAGTTGTAGAAATTTTTGCTTTCTCTCTTTGAACACTGCTGAATAGCCACTCGAGAATCCAGTATGAGAAGGAGACTCTTTTACAGTTTGAAAAGCTCAGGGCTAAGGGGGACATAAAATATTTCTCTTTTAGTTCCTCAATTTTCCTTCTACCTACACCAATCTGCAGGCTTCACTGATGCCAAGCTGTAATGTGCCAAGTGGAAAGACTTCAGGCAGTGCTAGTCCCTGTGCTCTAAAATGAGAAAGGTTGCTTTGGAGTGTTTGGTTTGTTTGAGGGGGTTTTGTTTATTTGTTGGGATTTTTCATTTTTAGGTTTTTTTTTTGTTTTTTTTTTTTTAAAGATAATTTCTCATTGCCCTGGCCCTCCAGAAGCAACACAGCCAAGACAAAAAGCCAAAGGCATTACCCCAGGCTGCAGCACTGCACTAATGTGGCCATTGAATCCTGGTTACTTAGAAAATGGCATCTGCTTGCAGAAGAATGTCTTGATTACACCCTAAATTAACGGAGATATGACAAAGAACTTCCCCATTTCCCATTCCCAAGGCTTGCACAAGAAACAAATTCTGAAATGCTGGCATGTTATGCCCCAAACACAACTTTTGGAAACATGTCTATAATCAAATGCATTCCAAAATATTAGAAATATTCTCTGGAACCAACAAATTTACACAGAAAGAAAAAATATTATTAGGCAAGTAGTAGCCAGAAGAATATCTCTGTACAAAACTATCTATCCTGTGATTTCCGAAAAACAAGGGACAGACCATGAATTTAAGTTACTAACTAGGCTTCTTTTTTCAATTTGCATCCGGCCAGCTTCAAAATTCACAGGGAATCAAAAAGTACTTTTTTTGACATCTCAGTTAAGAAGACGAAATGTACTACACAAACCAGATTTTGGAACATTTTATAAACACATTCCATGCACGACCTTAAAAAAACAGCTCATGAGGAAAGTATTAAAGAGCAAGACAGACAACTGAAAGCTCCCTACACATGCAGGACTAAAGATAAAATTTTAGAAGTAGATAAAAGAATGAAATTCTACAAAAAAAAAAAAAAGGGAATGAAAAAAAGAGGAAAAAAATTCATGCACAGAAAAACAGATGTCTTGAAGCATGACTTCTCATAACAAAATACACAAGTCTTTATAAAATTCCCATTAAAATGGTTAATAATCATAAAATACTACATAATAACTCTCAATAGAAAGGTATTTTCTCATTAATACTTTATACTGTCAGGTTCTGTGAAGTCATATTTCAAAACATTCCTACTCTGTCTGGTCTGTACCTTTTTTATTGCCATATATGAGTCGCTCTTCAGATGGAGAGTCCAGAAAAAAAGGAAGTGAACGATGGAGAAAAAGGTGAGTGAGACAAAAAAAAAAAAAGATATTTAACTTGGCAGTGGTAATAAAGAAGGAATGGAGAAGAAATATGAAAAAAATAAAATGGAAAACTGCAACACTTGAAAATGCATTCATCAAACAAGAAGTGGAATTGTTGAGATTATTTAAAATTTGACGAATAACAAGTGAACGCTTGAAAGTCAACAATTAAAAAAAAATCCAACCACATAGAAAGATAAAGCATAGACAGTACCTAGGTGGCATAAGAGATGCATCAAGCAAAGAAATTGTTAAAGGAGACAGAATAATAAAATAATTCAAATTAAGAAACTACAGACAGGGCATATGCAATCAACTGACAACTGCAACTACTCTGGCAAACATAAATCCTAATGCCTCAGAACACCGCCACACCCTGCTTGGTGCAACTGCTTTATGTTCAGTT